>OY288110.1:56603887-56905413 GCA_958431115.1 Syrphus vitripennis | reverse complement strand
TTGTTCACAAAAAATTCAATGCAATTGACGGAAGAATGGTTAAGTCTAATAAACTGACATTCTATGTACAAAATAGTACAATAAAAATAATAAAGTAATAAGAATAAACTGTGGCCAGCGCCAAACTCTTCCGTAACTCTCCCCCCTTTGATACAGACTACGATCTGTAGTCTATCGAAGTAAGGTATGGAGAAAAAATGGAGGCGGAACAAGATAACATACTTTAAGGCGTTTGTAAAAATGCTGTGACTCCAAATGCATTTGATGAACAAGTACGACTTCTGGACACGTAGCATCAGTGGTCTGCAGTGGTGTAGTGCGTAAGAGCACATGACTACAAAGACTGAGCAAATCTGATATGCGTGGGTTCGAATCCTACAAGTGTTCTTCAAATAAAATTGGATTAAAGCTCAGCGCCACTAAAAAGGAGTCTGATGATTGTCTGGCAAGCATGAAATAGCTATAACTCCGGCCAAAAAATAAAAATATAAACGAATTAATATAAAATTAATTCGTAAAAACAATTGGTGGTAGTGCCTTAAAGTTGTTGTTGTTGTTCACAAAAAATTCAATGCAATTGACGGAAGAATGGTTAAGTCTAATAAACTGACATTCTATGTACAAAATAGTACAATAAAAATAATAAAGTAATAAGAATAAACTGTGGCCAGCGCCAAACTCTTCCGTAACTCTCCCCCCTTTGATACAGACTACGATCTGTAGTCTATCGAAGTAAGGTATGGAGAAAAAATGGAGGCGGAACAAGATAACATACTTTAAGGCGTTTGTAAAAATGCTGTGACTCCAAATGCATTTGATGAACAAGTACGACTTCTGGACACGTAGCATCAGTGGTCTGCAGTGGTGTAGTGCGTAAGAGCACATGACTACAAAGACTGAGCAAATCTGATATGCGTGGGTTCGAATCCTACAAGTGTTCTTCAAATAAAATTGGATTAAAGCTCAGCGCCACTAAAAAGGAGTCTGATGATTGTCTGGCAAGCATGAAATAGCTATAACTCCGGCCAAAAAATAAAAATATAAACGAATTAATATAAAATTAATTCGTAAAAACAATTGGTGGTAGTGCCTTAAAGTTGTTGTTGTTGTTCACAAAAAATTCAATGCAATTGACGGAAGAATGGTTAAGTCTAATAAACTGACATTCTATGTACAAAATAGTACAATAAAAATAATAAAGTAATAAGAATAAACTGTGGCCAGCGCCAAACTCTTCCGTAACTCTCCCCCCTTTGATACAGACTACGATCTGTAGTCTATCGAAGTAAGGTATGGAGAAAAAATGGAGGCGGAACAAGATAACATACTTTAAGGCGTTTGTAAAAATGCTGTGACTCCAAATGCATTTGATGAACAAGTACGACTTCTGGACACGTAGCATCAGTGGTCTGCAGTGGTGTAGTGCGTAAGAGCACATGACTACAAAGACTGAGCAAATCTGATATGCGTGGGTTCGAATCCTACAAGTGTTCTTCAAATAAAATTGGATTAAAGCTCAGCGCCACTAAAAAGGAGTCTGATGATTGTCTGGCAAGCATGAAATAGCTATAACTCCGGCCAAAAAATAAAAATATAAACGAATTAATATAAAATTAATTCGTAAGAACAATTGGTGGTAGTGCCTTAAAGTTGTTGTTGTTGTTCACAAAAAATTCAATGCAATTGACGGAAGAATGGTTAAGTCTAATAAACTGACATTCTATGTACAAAATAGTACAATAAAAATAATAAAGTAATAAGAATAAACTGTGGCCAGCGCCAAACTCTTCCGTAACTCTCCCCCCTTTGATACAGACTACGATCTGTAGTCTATCGAAGTAAGGTATGGAGAAAAAATGGAGGCGGAACAAGATAACATACTTTAAGGCGTTTGTAAAAATGCTGTGACTCCAAATGCATTTGATGAACAAGTACGACTTCTGGACACGTAGCATCAGTGGTCTGCAGTGGTGTAGTGCGTAAGAGCACATGACTACAAAGACTGAGCAAATCTGATATGCGTGGGTTCGAATCCTACAAGTGTTCTTCAAATAAAATTGGATTAAAGCTCAGCGCCACTAAAAAGGAGTCTGATGATTGTCTGGCAAGCATGAAATAGCTATAACTCCGGCCAAAAAATAAAAATATAAACGAATTAATATAAAATTAATTCGTAAAAACAATTGGTGGTAGTGCCTTAAAGTTGTTGTTGTTGTTCACAAAAAATTCAATGCAATTGACGGAAGAATGGTTAAGTCTAATAAACTGACATTCTATGTACAAAATAGTACAATAAAAATAATAAAGTAATAAGAATAAACTGTGGCCAGCGCCAAACTCTTCCGTAACTCTCCCCCCTTTGATACAGACTACGATCTGTAGTCTATCGAAGTAAGGTATGGAGAAAAAATGGAGGCGGAACAAGATAACATACTTTAAGGCGTTTGTAAAAATGCTGTGACTCCAAATGCATTTGATGAACAAGTACGACTTCTGGACACGTAGCATCAGTGGTCTGCAGTGATGTAGTGCGTAAGAGCACATGACTACAAAGACTGAGCAAATCTGATATGCGTGGGTTCGAATCCTACAAGTGTTCTTCAAATAAAATTGGATTAAAGCTCAGCGCCACTAAAAAGGAGTCTGATGATTGTCTGGCAAGCATGAAATAGCTATAACTCCGGCCAAAAAATAAAAATATAAACGAATTAATATAAAATTAATTCGTAAAAACAATTGGTGGTAGTGCCTTAAAGTTGTTGTTGTTGTTCACAAAAAATTCAATGCAATTGACGGAAGAATGGTTAAGTCTAATAAACTGACATTCTATGTACAAAATAGTACAATAAAAATAATAAAGTAATAAGAATAAACTGTGGCCAGCGCCAAACTCTTCCGTAACTCTCCCCCCTTTGATACAGACTACGATCTGTAGTCTATCGAAGTAAGGTATGGAGAAAAAATGGAGGCGGAACAAGATAACATACTTTAAGGCGTTTGTAAAAATGCTGTGACTCCAAATGCATTTGATGAACAAGTACGACTTCTGGACACGTAGCATCAGTGGTCTGCAGTGGTGTAGTGCGTAAGAGCACATGACTACAAAGACTGAGCAAATCTGATATGCGTGGGTTCGAATCCTACAAGTGTTCTTCAAATAAAATTGGATTAAAGCTCAGCGCCACTAAAAAGGAGTCTGATGATTGTCTGGCAAGCATGAAATAGCTATAACTCCGGCCAAAAAATAAAAATATAAACGAATTAATATAAAATTAATTCGTAAAAACAATTGGTGGTAGTGCCTTAAAGTTGTTGTTGTTGTTCACAAAAAATTCAATATTCTTAAATATTTAAAATTCATGTATTAGATTAAGCAAACATTAATATGATATTTTATAAATAGCAATATATAAAGCCAAAAGAAGAACGTTGGGCCCTATTGTTGAGCCAACAAAATTAAATTTAATTGTAGTTTAGTTTTAAGTCAAATGTACATAAAACAAATTGAAAAATAAAAACTCTTATTCTAAAAAAAAAGTCTCGTTTAGTTCAGATCTAATGTAATTATTCTTCGTATAGCTGAAGATTTCCCCCCGCCAGTGGTAAGGGATCTCCAGAGGAGAATACGAAAATATATTTTTTTAACGATACAGAAACAATACAGAGTCCTAGAACAAAATCGGCGCATTCGGTAGGATACCAATCAGAATACAAGCAAAAATTATATAAGTGATCGAACCGAAAATAAATTTTTTTTCGCGATCCCAAAATTTTTTTTCTGTGAAAATTAATAAATACGAAAAAATGTTTTAATTAACAATAGAAAAATTAAATGCAAAAATTTAAATTAATCAGTTAATTTTTTTTTGCATAACATTGAAATAAGTTAACTCTTGTGTAGCGAACTCAAATCGGTAACAGTGTTACTTAAAATCAGTGTTTTAATATTCGAATTTAAATCGAATAAAAACTTACTAGTGGCTTTATCCAATGTACTTATATGGTAATGCTACGAAACTCCATACAGGAGAGTTGCCAATGTTCTTGTATGTGAGTATTTCCATCCTCAACTTCCAAGTTATCCATTGGGATAAATTAAAACGGCACGACGATATGCTTCAATGCATGCGGTGCCAGAGGTTCGGGCACGCTGCAGCGTCAAGTGTGCAGAGAGTCACAACAGAGGCGAGTGCCCATTAGGAACTGAGCCGGTCGAATATTTGGCTAAGCTCAAGTGTGTCATATGCGGAAACGAGGGGCACCCCGCAATTTCTCCGCTTTAGCCCAGCCGCCAACCCTGGAGATAAAATCTGAGACAACCACCACCTTCAGTTTCAGTACCTCGCGCCACACACACCTTTCCCTTCCCATCCTATCCTATCCTTCACGCCCGCGCTGTGTTGATACATAAAAAGGGTAAACCAAAAATCCCCTTGAGCGCGCGCATAAAAAAAAAAAAATTATCGGGGCTGTCCTAAGAAAAACAGGCCATGCAAAAAGCCGCCGTTATTAAACGATCTGCTCCGACACCCAAATTCGTCACTCCCCAATTTTCTTTCGCCCGTATGGCAAAATGAATGGGAACGACGAGACAGGCTGCACCAATGGTTGCCCCACAGCCCCCGTGCCTCAGGCACCAGCGGTACAGCCACAAATTGTAGGCTTGTTGATATCCATTCAAGACCAACTAACAGGACTGCAAAGTCAGATAAAGGAGCAAGGCGAAAGAGTAGACTACCTCTACTCTTTGTTGCCTGGCCTGGCGCAACTTAACGGTTAATGGACGCGCTGCCGGAGACGCGCCTCAAGATCCTAGCTGTGAATATAAATTCTCTGGTTAGGATTGAACGAAGAGCCAATTTGTTCCAGTTGTTGAAAGACCTCAGTCCAGATGTGTTTTTGACTAGCGGAACCAAGCTAAAACAGAAGCACACATTGACTCATAAAAATTACAATATCGTAAGAAGAGATCGGCCCAAATCCACTCGAGGAGGCGGGGTCGCTATCTTCATACGAAAAGGCATCAATTTTAAAGTCATATACAGCAATGAACTTCGAAAGCTGAAGACACTTGAAGTTGGCGTTATATGCATCTCTCTCACTGGTGGGAATCGGATGTATGTAATTGCGGCTTATGTGCCTGATGCTCCGCAGGCCACTACTTTTATCTCAGAGCTCGAGATTCTTTTTAGGGTACTGAAACTGAAATTGGAAGGAAGCTATTTTGTGTTGGCTGGGGATTTAAATGCCAAACATGAAGAATGGGAAAATAGTGTCAACAACATGAGAGGCTGTATAAATTAAATTAAATATAAATAAATTAAAAATAATTAAAATCTATATTGTGAACTAGCCACACTAAATATCGAATTGAATTAAATTGAATTAAATTGCCTATTTAATATGACACTTAATGTCAAACTACTATGACAATTAATGTAAATAACCTATTATGTAATGATTTAACCTTCTTAATTAAAAAGGTCATTCTTTCTAGAACTTTCGAGACTACAAGATAGTAAATTATTAAATTACGAATTTATAACGATAAAAGGTTTTTGAGTTTTTTTTTTCAGATTACCTACAAGATTGGAAATCAACTTTTAAATTTAACTGGCTAAAAAACATTGGTCCTTCGAGCCCGTAGCATAGTAGCTCCATTGAAAACAGTCAGTCTACCACGATTAGAACTTTGTGGAGCTGCACTCTTAGCATCACTGTTAAGATATTTATTTTTTTGTTCTTTTTTTTATTATATCTGATAAATAACAAAAGTCCATTATGTCGTTTGGGGAGCTTTAAAAAGAAGTTCTGGCGCAGTTAGAGCGCGACTATACAAATTTCAAGAAGACAGGCCAGGCTCGTCGTACGAGTAATTATTTGAAAACTCGTATAGAGCTTCTTGAGGCAAATTTAGAAAATGCCAAACGATATCACGAGGAAATCTTTAGCGGGGGGAAGCTCGAAGAGACGATTAAGAAGGAAGATATGATAGCCGTGTTTGATCAAATTTGAGATGTTTATTTAGATTATAGAAGTGATTTGATGGATGCTTTAGACAAAATAACTCCGTCTGCTCCATCTGCTCCTACAATTGTAACAACTCCCACAGCAAGTGTTCCGGCACCAACACAACCAAACGTCCTCAAGCTTCCTCCAATTAAACCCCCAACTTTCTCGGGGTCTTATACATCGTGGCGTTTTTACCACGACATTTTCACGTCACTCGTGCATAATAATGCTGCCTTGAACGAGATTCAAAAAATGCATTTTCTAAAAGAAAGTTTGACAGGCGATGCCGAGCGTCTTTTACATCATTTAGATCTTAGTTCTGTGAATTATGCAAAGGCATGGGATTTGTTGAAGGAAAAGTATGATCACAAGCGAGTTTTGGTCAATTCCTATATCAAAGTCTTTTTTGCTCAACCAGTACAAAGTAAGGAATCTGCCGAAACCCTTAAGAGTTTATTAGACACTACAATTGAAGTGGTTCATGCCCTGGAGAATTTAGGATTGCTAGTTAAAGACTGGGATACAATCTTAATTTACATTCTTTTTAAAAATTATGCGCCAAAACCCAACAACTATGGGAAGAAAAGCTCGGAAATGACAAAGAACTCCCAACCTTTTCCGATTTTACTGATTTTCTTAAATCCCGGTTTAGGACGTTAGAAGCTATTGTGCAGCAAGGAAGTTGCACCACACAATCCAAGCCAAATACAAAACCGGTAACCACAGCAAAATCATTTCATGCTAAGACCCGGTAAAAACAAATGTCAAATTTGTAAAAAAGGACAACACTCATTGATGAAATGTTACCGGTTTTTAAACATGGATGCAGCCCAAAAACAACAAGCTGTCCAGCAAGCTGGAGTGTGTGAAAACTGTCTTGCTTACAGCCACAAAACACGTTTTTGTTTAAGTAATCGTTCCTGCTACTTTTGTAACCTGTTGCACAACAATTTACACACACACAACGCGATTTCCAATCCTAATAACACAATTTCACAAAATTCAAGCTCTAAAGCAAATAACCCAACACATTTTCAACAACAAAGCAGTTCACAGACTCGAAAGCAACAGGTAGCCGTGAATCCACAACGCTCCTGCTTCCTACCAATGGGTGAAAATGCACCTGATTGCAGCACCCGACACAATTTGTATGCGTCTCAAGTCCATGGTACACAAATTTTATTAGCCACTGCGATTGTCAGAGTTAAATCTGAATATGGAAGATTTTTAGATTTCCGAGCACTTATCGATCCAGGCTCAGATGCCACTTTTATCTCTGAGTCAGCAGCAAGGCTTTTAAATCTTACCCGACACAAAACACAACTTAATGTATCAGGGCTGGGGAAGGTCAGCAGTGGCACCAGTCAAAGTTACGTTGACAATCATTATGTTTACATTAAAACATTCGACGTTTGAAGGCGCAACCAAAACCTTAATTTTTAAGTCACTGACTGGCCTTCTTCCGACCCACAAAATGGTACCACACAATTGTGATCATTTGGCTAATTTACATTTAGCAGATCCTCAATTTTATATTCCTGCTCCAATCGACATACTTTTCGGCTCAGATGTTTATCCGGACATTGTACTACCGAAAATTATTCGCAGTGAGCACGAAGTCGCTCCCATTGCACAAAACACCCAACTGGGATGGATCATTTTGGGTAAGATTGGTGAGGTTATTCCAAAGACGATTCGAAAATTTTGGGAGATTGAAGAAACTCCTTACGTCAACCTTCAGCAGAAAACATCGCCTGCGAAAAGTATTTTACTAAAACAACCAAACGTTTATCAGGTGGACGTTACGAGGTGAATCTCCCATTCAAAAAACGATTTCATCCCGAACTAGGATCCAGCAGGGAAAATGCAATTCGGCGTTTCTCATCTCTGGAACGACGTCTTGAAAGGGACCCGAAACTACAAGAAACTTGCAGCCAATGTATCAGGGAATACCTTAGTTTGCATCACATGGAAGAGGTAGATGGAAATGACCCAATTTTGAAAACTCCTTTTCACTATTTTCTTCCCCATCATGCTGTGTTTAAAGAATCGAGCTCTACCACAAAATTAAGAATCGTTTTTGATGCAGCGTCAAAAACTTATGATGGCACGGCTTCAAAAAAAATATCATCGACATAATTTTGAAATGGCGAACTTATAAATTTACAATCACAGCTGATATTGAGAAGTTGTATTGCCAAATTTTTGTACAAGAATTGGATCGATACTATCAACTTGTTCTTTGGAGAGAAAATCCAAAACAACCCATCAAAGTCTTCAAACTAAAAACGGTTACTTTTGGTATGGCCTGTGCACCTTATTTGGCCATTCGTGTTTTACACAAGGTGGCTGAGGATAAAGCAAAAAAGTATTTGCAAGGAGCTCTCGCAGTCAAGCAAGAGATGTACTGTACGTAGATGATTTCATCAGCGGAGGAGATTCTCTAGAAGAAACTCGAATAAAACGCGAACAGACCTGTCAACTACTGGCATCTGCTGGGCTGAAGCTTCGAAAGTGGACGTAAAATTCCAAATATCTCTTTCAAGATTTACCAAAAAAATGATTGTGAGATAAGTTTTGAACTACCTTTTGGAACAGCTGATCATGTCAAGACTCTAGGCATAAGTTGGCAACCCAAAAAAGGCACCTTCTCCTTCAAAAACTTTCAAGATGACACCGACGAGGTAACCAAAAGGACTATGCTATCAGCAATTGCAAAACTTTTTGATCCACTTGGCTGGATTGCACCATGTGTGATCAAAGCCAAGATAATGATGAAAAAATATGGTGCAGAGGAACCGACTGGGATGAACCACTCCCATCAGATCTCATGGAAGAATGGCAAGTTTTTCGGAAAGCACTGCCTTCGATAAAACACATTAAAATCCCGAGGTGGATTAAAACACACAACACACAAAAATTGGTGAAATTTCACGGCTTTAGTGATGCGTCGGAGAAGGCTTATGGAGGAGTTGTCTTCGTACGTGGTCTTGACAGTACCGGAAATATCCACATGCATATATTTATTTCGAAAACAAAAGTAGCTCCATTGAAAACAGTCAGTCTACCACGATTAGAACTTTGTGGAGCTGCACTCTTAGCATCACTGTTAAGATATACAAAGGAAATTCTTGATGTCCCAAATGCAAAACTATATGCCTGGTCAGACTCCATGATCACATTAGCCTGGATCAAAGCACAACCTTCCAAATGGACAACATTTGTCAGTAACAGGGTTGCAGAGATCCAACGATTAACAAACTGCGATATTTGGAAACATATTCCAACTGACCATAACCCAGCAGATTTAGCGTCTAGGGGCGTGGTTACATTATCATAACACCCTCACATAACTTTGTAATATATATACATATACATACATATATATTATATACCCTATAATAATTAAGAAAGATACAAACTATCTTTCTATAAACAAAATGCAATGCTCACACATTGATTCATAATTTCATCTCATAGCGGAGGATGATATCCGATATTATAAATATAAAACTTCATATCAGCTCTTTTTGCCTTCAGTAACTTGTGTGCCCAAAGCATCTTAGATAATTCTAAAAGAATTCTTGTGTCAGCAATTTTAAAAGACAAAGGAAAGCAAACGATCTTCAGTCGAAGATAGATTTGCTTAGTAAACATTTTATAAGTATAAAAAGGGTTTCATCGATCATTTGAAGTTCAGTTCACAGTTTGTCATTCTACGTATAGCCTAAGATTTCCCCCCACCAGTGGTAAGGGATCTGAAGCTTTGATTTAATAAAATAATAATATAATAATAATATATAATAATAATATAAAGAATCGGAAACGAAATTGCGTGTCACCTTCAGCGTTAGGAGCACAAGATCTTTGGTGGATAGGGCCTTCATTTTTGCGGAAAAAGTGGTAATTTGATCTACCCGAACAACCATCCACTCTCAACACTGAAATTGAAAAGCGAGCAGAGAAGAAACAATGCCATATAGCGAACTCTGATGAAGCAGATGATGAAATTAACAAATGTATACTAAGATGTATATCAGGGCAATAGCTTTCTGTTGTGGCTTTAAATGGAATTGGCTTGCAAAAAAGTGAAACACATAAAAGATTTCAGGGGACTTGAATCCTGAAGAACTACAAGGAGCAGCCTTATTGATGCATAAAACAGTATGTTAACTGATCTGAAATCTCTATTATCACTCAATGCCTTCATTGATGGTAATGGGTTACTTCGTGTGGGTGGTCGACTGCAAAACACACTACTCCCATATAACCAACACTATCCGATCATTCTGAAACCCAGTCACCATTTCTCAGAGCTTGTGATGCGAGATGCTCACAACAAGACCCTACACGAAGGAAACCAACAGACTACGGCTTATATTCGTATGTCTTACTGGATAACAAGCATTAAACAACATGTTAAAAAATTTATTCACAGATGCCCAATATGTTTCAGACATAAGAAAAAGAATTTACAACAACTCATGGGAAGCCTGCCAGCACCACGAGTCCGAATATCCAGACCATTTACCCATACTGGAGTTGATTACGCCGCCGGTCCTATAGAACTAAAAGCATGGAAAGGAAGAGGAGCCAAAACCTATAAAGGATACTTTGCCATTTTTATTTGTCTGTCTACCAAGGCAATCCATCTGGAAACAGTGTCAGATTTGACAACACAGGAATTCCTAGCAGCTCTTCGTCGATTTACCTCACGCCGAGGCATTTGTGCACAAATTTATAGTGACTGCGGCACGAACTTTGTGGGAGCTAATCGCGAATTAGCTCGGATGCTTGAAGAATCAAAGCACACTGGAATGAAATCGCAGGTACTCTAGCTAATTCAGTAACAAACTGGAATTTTATTCCTCCAGCTTCTCCTCATTTTGGTGGCCTTTGGGAAGCTGGTGTGAAATCTGTTAAACATCATCTAAAACGAACCATACGAGATGAGAGGTTAACTTTTGAGGAACTCTACACACTTCTCACACAGATAGAAGCCTGTTTGAATTCCCGGCCTCTATGTCCTCTATCGGATAACATCGATCTTAACACCAGGACATTTTCTAATTGGCGAACCCTTACTAAGCATTCCTCAAAATGGTAAAAATCTAGAAAATTTGAGCTATCTAGACAGATGGACAAGGACTCAAGCCTTGGTCAACGCATTCTGGCGAAAGTGGAATGGAGAATACCTTTCACGATTGCAACAACGACCTTAATGGACGAAAACGGAAGCCCAGCCTAATGTTGGAATCCTAGTCTTAATCAAGGATGAAAGACTTCCACCATCCCAAAGGGCACTAGCAATAATTACGGATACACATCAGGTAGCTGACGGATTAGTCTGAGTTGTAACTTTAAAAACCAAATCTGGAACTATGAAGCGGCCTAGCACCAAAATCATGCAACACATCGACCGATGAAAACACCCTTATGTAAATAAAAAGCAATAAAAAAAATTGGAACCATCATAAGCCCAAATAAAATAACACACAATGAAAACAACATTTTCTCAAAAATATTAAAAAATTAAATAATTTAAACCCTACACAACACGACACAACACATAAAAATCACATCATACAGTCCACTCAAAACACCTAAAAAAATTCACTCAAAACCATAAAAAAAATGCAAATTCTTCATAGTATTATTGAAAAAAAAAATATATATAATTTTTTAATAATTATAAAACACCACATTGAATTCAATAAATAAATTTAAAAAAAAAATTATTTGAATCATCAAAATTCAACACACAATAATTTAAATCCCGTCGGCAAATCCATCGATGAAATCCCGTCGGCGAAACCATCAGCGAAACCCCGTCGGCAAACACAGCCTCATCATTAGACCCAATGACCGACGGCTTTATCATTCCTCATCACTGGAAACTTTTAATTTAAAAATTATTTATTAAATTATTAATCTTTAATTAAATTTCATTTAAAGTTCATGACACAACACAATTGAAAATTTAAAAAAAAAAAAAATGTTTAACACTAAACTAAACTCTGAATTTAATAATTTAATGTAATCAAATTAAATCAAATCAAATCAAAAACAATCATTTTTTTTAATAGAATTAAAATAAATAGAAAAAAATTTAATTCAAAACGAATTTAAACAAAATTTCCGATGTGACGTCATCAAATTTGGTCAACATCGGCAACCATTTGCAATTATTTTGCACTGAAAAAAATAAATTACACACACATACACACAATAAGCGCACCGAAATCGTTAATACACGCGAACCGAAATCAAGCACACGCACACATACACACAAGAAATAAAAAAAAAGAGCATGAAATTTTAAATATTAAAAAAAAAAAATTTTAATGAATGAAAATTAAAATCAAAAAAAAATTTAATTTTAAATGAAATAAATAATTTAAATGAATAAATAAATAAATAAAACCAAAACCACCAAACCAAATCCTAATCTGCGCTTTATGCAGATTCATCAGAAACGGCACAAGCACCAGCACCAGCAGCAGCAGCATCGACGACGACAGCAACCACAAGTCCACAACACCACACTCACTATCAATTGATTTTTTTAAATTAATTATTATTAATATTATTATTTTCAATATATGTAATTGCTGGCAACCGCACTACCAGTTAATAATAATAAAAAATTATTAATTAATTAATAATATATTTTTTTTTAATAAAACACTCACACGCCCGACACGAAAATAAATTTAAAAACAAAAAGAAATTAATCACACAAATTTTACTACGATCGGCCGCGACCCGACATCAATGAAAATCGATTTGAAGATGATCTCCAATATACCACGGCGAATTCAACAAGTTGCATTTGTAAAAAGAAAACAACAACAACAAAACATCACAAATCAATCTTGAATGGGCAACGGTTGTAAAAGCTCTTTTAATGGAACTTATATAGAGCACTATGAGTGCAGGTGTTATGCACTAACATAAACTGTTATTGTTTTTGTTGTTAACCTTGAACTTGTTTTTCTAATTTTATGTTCTGTTAATAATTTGTTTTCTCTTTGCATGTTCTTACCAAAAAAAACTTCCAACAATTTTGGAAGTACAGACGTATATACATACTTATTGACCGAGAAAAAACATAATGCAAGGGCCCCGGTGAACAAAGTTCGCCAATTTGCGAACTTTGTTCACCGGCGGAGAATGTTTATCACTTAATGATAATAATCATTTTAATATAAATTAAATTAAATATAAATAAATTAAAAATAATTAAAATCTATATTGTGAACTAGCCACACTAAATATCGAATTGAATTCAATTGAATTAAATTGCTTATTTAATATGACACTTAATGTCAAACTACTATGACAATTAATGTAAATAACCTATTATGTACCTAATTATTTAACCTTCTTAATTAAAAAGGTCATTCTTTCTAGAACTTTCGAGACAATAAGATAGTAAATTATTAAATTGCGAATTTATAACGATAAAAGGTTTTTGAGTTTTATTTTTTTTTTAGATTACTAAGATTGGAAATCAACTTTTAAATTTAACTGGCTAAAATACAAGTTTTTTCAATTTTTTGAATCTTCACGGCGCGGCGTTGAGTATGGTATCGACCTGCTTGCTACTGATAGGCCATCGTTTCCAAGAAGCGGTTCCTTCTTGGATGTTTTGCTTTACGATACAAGACTAACGATAACGGACAAATTAGGTAACCACCTTCGAAACTGTTTACAAACAGTCGAGTACGACAGTGATCACTGCGGACTGGCTGCTGTAATACAGATTCCGAACGAGCGCGTCGAGCTGGAGAAATACGTCCCAACATACTCTTACAATTACAGTAAGGTTCGCTGGGCGCGTTTCACAAACGCCTTAGCGAGAGAACTTCGTTCGAGTGACATGACCGTACCAAATAACAGGAACTTGACAAACACTGAAATTGAAAAACATCTACAACTGATAGACGAAACAATAAAACGAACAATGGAACGGACAATATCGAAATACAAAGAACGTGACCAAAACAACGTCTACAGAAACGCGACAATAGACGCACTGCACAGACAGAAAAGTGGACTGCTGACAAGACTCAAAAACTTGTATAGACGATTTACGGACCCCCACGAACCGGAGTTACGGACACTGAAGTCGTCAATTAAGAATATCAACGTTTTCATTAAACAAAACTATAGATTATCGATTATTTCGTTTTGGGACAACAAAATTCGGGCCGTAAATTCCAGCGACCCGAGCATGTTTCCTCAAATCAACAAAATTTTTAGGAAAAATAATCAAAACGAACTTCCGTGTCTGAAACTCCAAAGAACGGATGAAAACAGAGACGTACAGTGCTCTTCACTTGATTAGACGCACACATTTTTTTTTTTAACTTCCATTTCATTTTTTTGTTAGTGCGTGTAACAATTATCAAAAAATTGCATTTATTAGAAAGGTTATTAAGTTCTCAACATAAAAATATAAAAGAATGGTAGGTGAGTGGAAGTTAAAGAATATTTTTTATCTTTTTCGTAAATGCTGTAAGAAAAGTTCATTTTTTTTTTGTTCACATGATTAGACGCACCCGTTAAATTAGTAAGTTGGTCGCGATTTGTTGTGTGGATTTTAGTCAACTAAAAAGTTAAAGAAGAAAGGAGTGTTTTCAATTAGTTTTAATTCAAAATGGGGGAAGAAAAAAGTTTTAAATGCAAAAGAAAAGTCAAAACTGAAGCATTGCACTTCGAAGGGTTTTCAATGAGGTGCATTGCCAGGAAAATAGGCCAAACTGACCATGTTGTGAGAAATTACATTAAAAACAGTGCTTCTTATGGAAAAAAATATAAAGGAAGGACAAAAACCGTTTTGTCACCTCATGACAAAAGAAAAATTATAAGAATAGCTTCAAACTCAGCAGTGTCCACAAGCAAAATAAGGGAAAAAGTGGGGATAACAGCCTGCATATCAACTGTTCGGCGAACTATTTTGAGGGCAGAACATCTTAAATAAAAAAATTTAAAAAAGCCCCCACTAAACGCCACCGTAAAAAAAGAGCAGCGGTTGGAATTCGGACGCTTCCGCATGGCAAGGGATATCAACCCTGGAAGTGAGCTTAATTGGCGGAATGATGGGCCCGATGGTTACAATAACTACTTCCGTGATCTTAGGAAGTTATTGACTCGTCACCATTCGAAGCAAGTAGGAGCAATGGTTTAGGGAGCTGTTTCGTACTATGGGGCGTTGAATTTGGTTTTCGTTTCCGCTATACCTTACATGCCGCGTCTAAGCTCGTTTCTGATATCCAACGAAACAAGTCAAAGAAACAATGTACTGGCGCCGTCCTGGTGGATTTGGAGAAAGCCTTCGACACCGTATGGTTAGAAGGTCTGTACCTAAAGCTATCCAGACTCGGCATCAGAAAACCATTGTTGTGTATGCTTTATGATATGCTTAACGGTAGAAAGTTTGTTGCGAAAAATGGCAACAGAACTTCCGCCACAACGTTTGAAATTAATAGGTCTTCAACAAGGAGCGGTGAACTCGCCAATCCTCTTCAGTATTTACACCAGCGATCTGATAGGTAGTTTAACATAGGCGTACTAGTTGCGTACAGAACGGCTCCAAAGGTTGAGGTTATTAGAATTCTCTTACAGCGTGACTGGAAGTTAAAAATCAATTTCAAGAAGTCGGAGATAATTCTGCTCTGGACCCCTTTGGCTGGGGCTCCGAGAGACACGCGCAAGAACTGGCGCAAGATGGTCATCGTTGGGCCTCACGGTCAGCTATTAACGAGCAAAAGTGAAGTGAAGTACCTGGGGATTTGGCTAGATCAGTATCTATATTTCAATAGACATATACATAGATGCTGCGCTGGCCAGAGCCAGAGGAGCTTTCGCTCAGACGAAACGGCTTTTTTATAGCAGTCTAGACTCTCGAGTGAAGGTAATTTGCTACATGGCCCTCATACGGCCGATGATCGTTTATGGTTGTCCCGTGTGGTTCAACGTTGCCCCATCTCAAATGGAGAAGATTCGGGTTTTCGAGAGGCAGTGTCTTCGGCGATGTCTCGGTTTGAATCGAACTCCCGAATCCGATTACATTAAATATTACTCGAACGAAGTCCTATACAACGGGGCCCGGGTCAACAGAATTGATAATTTCGTGATAGAGCTTGTTCGGGGTCACATTGCCAGAGCTATGACCTCGACAAATAATTTGATCTTTGGAGCCTTCTATCCAAACGAAGAATATTTTGAAAGTTCGCGCTTGAGTGGGTTCATTCCTCCAGATGTATTCCTCTATTTAGATAGATGCGGTCTGATACAAGACAGGTTTGCAATTCCGCTAATCTACCACGTCAGACGAAGTACCGTTGACCGGCGGCTCCTTTACAGTCGAGACGCCCTCGCACAAGACGGAGCCGAGCTTCTTCGGTTCAGTAGGGCTGAACGGGACCGAAGAGATAGGGTGAAGCAGGAGAACCAGTTTTGGTGGCTTCAAGCTGCATTTAATAATGGGTAGTCGGTTTGGGTTGTTTTTGAGCCTTGGCCGGCTTACATACTTGTTTTAGGTTTAAGGGTATAGGGTTTAGTTTTAAGTAGATTAGGTGGTGGCACAAAAAAAAATACCATATACATAAAAAAAAATAATAAAAAATTGTAAAAAAAAATACAAAAAAAACACATAGAATAGAGAAAAAATGATCATTGAATTTTTTGCCGCTGTTGATGTTCTAGTTTGTAAGTAGTTTTTTAGGTAGATTAGGTTAGTTTTAAGTAGTATTAAATTTTATTTTAAGGACTTAATTTTAAGTAGTATGTACTCGTAAGATAAAATAATAGAGTTAGTTTTTTTTCACATTTTTCTAACAAAATAAATACATAAATAAAATCAAATAAATAGCTCATAGGCCAAAAGGCATTAGTTTTAAGTTTACCATGAATTGCTTAGAGCGCACCAATGGGGCCAGTAAGTTATATATAAGTTTAGTTAAGTACACTAGTTTAAAATTCATTGTCTAGTTTTAATTAGATTAAGAAAAATGAATAAAATGAATTAAACAAAAAAAAAAAATGGGTTGAGAAGGCTGCAGCCCGGCTTAAGAAAAACAAAGCCGGGAGCCGATGGCATACCAGCCGAACTATTCCAACACGGCGGGCCAGCCTTACGTCAAGCAGTTCATGATATTCTAGTGCACCTATGGGAGCAGGAAGAAATACCAGAAGACTGGCGAAAAGGTATAATTTGCCCCATACACATTGTATATAAAACTTACAGTACTATCATCACGATGATTTTTGAGTTGTGTGCTCTGGTCGTCTGAGGGCGCACTTGTATATACACAGAAACAGCAACCAAAAAATTAGTAAGTGATGTGATCGCTTGGGGGCCGACGTGTGGAACGTGCTGATGATAGTACTATGCAAATTTATATACAATGCCCATACATAAGAAAGGAGATGTTACAACGTGCAGCAATTATAGAAGTATCACGTTGTTGAGTACCGCCTATAACATACTCTCCTCTATCCTACAAGAACGGATAGCCCCATACGCTAAAACCTTAATCGGCCAATATAAATGTGGTTTCACTCCAGGCAAATCAACAACTGATCAGATCTTTACCCTTAGGCAGGCGATGGAAAAATGTCTAGAATTTAACATTTTATAGACTTTAAGGCCGCCTATGATAGCATAACCGGGGTAGAACTTTACAAAGCCATGAGAGAATTCGGCATCCCAAATAAATTGACACGACTTTGTAGGATGACCATGAACAACGTAACAAGCCAAGTAAAAATAGCCGGATTGCTATCCAGACCAATCAACATCTTTAATGGACTCCGACAAGGGGATGGTTTGGCCTGCCTCCTCTTCAATCAGGCTCTGGCACGGCAACAAGGGGGACCATCGTCCAGCCAGATACTGGCTTACGCAGACGACATTGACATCTTCGGAAGGACCGAACAAGTTGCACACGATTCCTTCATCCAGATCGAGCAGGCGGCACAAAATCTGGGGCTGCACATTAGTGAAGGTAAAACAAAGTACATGGTGGCGTCGAATGCGAGAAGAACAGTTGGTCAAACAATCAAGGTAGCGGAGCACGAATTTGAAGTGGTGCAATCCTTCAAATACCTTGGGTCAATAGTAGCAGCCGATAATAATATAGAAGAAGAAATACGCGGGCGGCTGCTCAATTCCAACTGAGCCTACTACAGTCCGTCATAGCTCTTCAAATCCAGAAATCTCACCATAACTTCAAAACTGCTGCTGTACAGGACCATGGTCCTGCCAGTACTCACGTATGGATCCGAGGATTGGGTGCTTAGCAAAAGACACTCCGACCTCTTAGCCGCGTGGGCAGGGCACCTAGCTCGCATGAGTGAAGAGGAACGTGCTCGGGAAGTCCTTTGTGGTACATTCAGTGGTAGACGGCAGCGTGGTAGACCATGCTTGCGCTGGAGAGATGGCGTAGACCAGGACGCCCGGAGCCTTAAGGTGCGCAACTGGATGGCGTCGGCTCAAGAACGGGATAGGTGGCGAGACTTGTTGAAGGAGGCCAGGACCGGACCCCGGTTGTCGAGCCGATGATGATGATGAAGTAGGTGATCATTCCACAAAAGATGGTATGTGATATACATACCTAAAATCACAAGCTGGTTGGTTTCTTGGATGCAAGTGCCACTCATAGATAATGGCAGGGGGGGTACGTCTCGCTTTAACGACAGGAGGCAGCATTAAGTTTTCGAAGCATTAAATTCTACACGATTTCTTAATCCCCATTGTACAATGCGGTTTAAGTCAAAATTTAATGAACTTATCATATTTAGCCGTTTCAGTTCCACGTCCGAAGAGCAGGGATGTGAATCTAGAAACGAATATGAAAAGCTAAGAGTGCTATCGTCAGCGAAACAATTTAATGGATTAGTAGTTGCAGACAGGAGATCATTAATGAAAATGAGAAAGAGGGTCGGAGACAAAATGGAACCCTGTGGCACACCAGCATTTATGTTGTGGATTTCAGATTTGAATCCGTGTAATACTACTTGTATAGATCGATTCGAAAGAAAGTTACTAATCCAAAGAAGAAGGGTTTCATCGATACCAAAAGCACGCTTTTTCGATAGCAGATCAGGATGCCAAACTTTATCAAATGCTTTGGAAATATCAAGTGCAATAATCTTACTTTCTCCAAAACGATGTAAAGATTTGTTCCACTGTTCGGTGAGATAAACCATCAAGTCACCATTGGATCTATTGCTGCGAAAGCCGTATTGCCGGTCATTAAGAAGCTTTTGATCTTCGAGATATTTCTTGAGCTGATAATTTATCAGCGTTTCCATGACCTTGGAAAGAAGGTACGTAAGCGCAATTGGTCGGTATTTAGAGGGTGAAGAAGATTCGCCTTTTTTTCGGGACAGGCTGGACAAATGCTGTTTTCCAAATGCTCGGAACAAGCCCAGAAGAATAGGATAGATGGAAAAGCTTACGCAGGGGTTTTGCCAGTGTGGAAGAACACCTCTTCAGAACAATAGCGGGGATACCATCCGGACTAGCGGATTTATGTGTGTTAAGATCTTTCAGGCCTGCCTCCTCTTCAACCTGGCGTTGGAGAAAGCAATCCGTGACTCTGGCACGGCAACAAGAGGGACCATCGTCAACAGGTCCAGCCAGATACTGGCTTAAGCAGACGAAATTGACATCATCGGAAGAACCGAACAAGCTGTACACGATTCCTTCATCCAGATCGAGCAGGCGGCACAAAATCTGGGGCTGCACATTAGTGAAGGTAAAACAAAGTACATGGTGGCGTCGAATGCGAGAAGAACAGTTGGTCAAACAATCAAGGTAGCGGAGCACGAATTTGAAGTGGTGCAATCCTTTAAATACCTTGGGTCAATAGTAGCAGCCGATAATAATATAGAAGAAGAAATACGCGGGCGGCTGCTCAATTCCAACAAAGCCTACTATAGTCTGTCAAAGCTCTTCAAATCCAGAAATCTCACCATAACTTCAAAACTGCTGCTGTACAGGACCATGGTCCTGCCAGTACTCACGTATGGATCCGAGACTTGGGTGCTTAGCAAAAGACACTCCGACCTCTTAGCCGCGTTCGAGAGAAAAGTCTTAAGGAGAATTGTTGGCCCCATATGTGAGGAAGGGCGATTCCGGAGACGGTACAATCATGAATTGTACGCAATCTACCTTGAAGCAGACATAGTGACAAAAATTAAGAGTGAAGAGGAACCTGCTCGGAAAGTCCTTTGTGGTACATTCTATGGTAGACGGCAGCGTGGTAGACCATGCTTGCGCTGGAGAGATGGCGTAGACCAGGACGCCCGAAGCCTTGGGGTGCGCAACTGGATGGCGTCGGCTCAAGACCGGGATAGGTAGAGAGACTTGTTGAAGGAGGCCAGGACCGGACCCCGATTGTCGAGCCGATGATGATGATGATGAAGATCTTTCAGGACTCTCGCTACAGCTCGAGTACGAATGAAGATTTGTCCCATAGAATCATTTACGCGCTCAAAAACTGGTGGAGTCATGACACTATCAGACAGCGTAGAGTTGGCGGCGAACTGCATAACAAATAAGTTAGCTTTCTCAAGAGAGCTAACGAAGGGAGTGTCATTGACAACGAGTGTTGGGACCGAGGAAGATGTTTTATTCCTTATACTTTTTACGAATGACCAAAATTTTTTACTACCTGTTGGACATTGTAGTATTTTTGGCCTTATTTTTTGGTCATGCAAAAATTTGGTCCTTCGAATATGGGCGTTGCAGGCCTTCCTGGCTTGTTTGACCTTTTTGAGGTTTTCCTCAGTTGCGTTGGCTCTAAAACAACGGAAGCTAACCTCTTCGACCCTAATAACCTCGTTACAGCTCGCATCGAACCATGATTTCTCTTTGGGTCTGATGCTTTTAGCCCTATTCGGGATAAAATTTCTCATTCCCAAAATAATCATATTAGTAATCAAATACGCACTGGAGTCTACGTCACTATCGAGGAAGCATAGTGACCAGTTAAAGATCCTGAAAAAATTATTGAGACCGTCCCAGTTGGCTTTCTCGTATTGCCAAACGGTTCTCACAGGAGCTCTTTCTCTAGCTGGATTTTCTTGCACGAATAATTTACGGAAATGATACTATGGTCAGATGTACCTAGAGGCGTTAATACACTTATTGTGTATTCATCAGAGGTTAGAAACAAGTCAAGAGTATTTTCGGCTCGGCCATTAACGTCCGATATTCGGGTGGGCTCGTTGACAAGCTGAATAAGGTGATTAAACTCAGCAAAGATCTCGGCACACATACCTGCGGGTGTTGTCTGGCCTGTATGTGGAAGCCAAGATGAATTGTGAACATTGAAGTCGCCCGTAATAACGATTTCAGTGTGAGGATGCAAGGATACAATTGTTTGGATGGAGTCGGACAGAGCATCAAATTCGCGAGAAGTTGAAACTCTGTCCAAATTAGGTCTGCGATAGAGAAAACAATAATGAATGATGTGCTTGTTTACCGAGAATTTAAACCACAGGAAGTTAAACAAGGGATTGGTACTAGGACCGTATTGTGGTTGAAATTGGTAAGCAACATCATTTCTTACGTAGACGGCGAGACCATGGTGGGAGAGGAATAATGGCACTAAGTTATACACATGAATTTGAAATTCAGCAGGATCTGTATTTTCACCTACTTGGGTTTCACTTAGTGCCAAAACAGCTGGCCTGTTTATAACAGAATGGGTGTACAAGGCAAGGAAATTTGTTCTAAGCCAACGAATATTACAATAGTCGACTCTGCAATTTCCAATCATTATGATAAAAAAGAAAAAAAAAAGACTAAACAGACGAAATCTAAGAGAAAAAACTGAATATGATTATAAAATTCTTTTCAATACACAATACTACTAGTGTTATGCATAAGTAAGTAGTGATGTGAATTGATCCGAACCCTAACAGTTAAACAGTATTTCCCTTTGCATCTTTAATTGTTCGCTCAGCAAGTGCATCAATTGAAAAAGCTTATATAAGTCCAATACCAGTCATGCACTTGCTAAGCCAAACAACTGTAGGTTATGGGAAGGAAAGGGAAGGAATACTCACTGCGCTCTGTGGGTACATTTTTTTTTTTGGTACTATTTGTTGTTGTTGTTCTTTTGTTGCGGCACTGATGGTTTATTATAATTTTTTTTTTGTGTGATGAATAGCTTTATTTTTTTTTGTATGTTGATTTGTTTTTTTTTTTTTGGTGGGTGTATATTTTGCTTTTTATTATATTATTATTATTATTGAGAGTTGTTTTTGATTTATTATGTTTTTGTTTTTATTGTTTAATATGCGGACACTACGTGACAAAGACAAGGTGGGGGACGAGGGGATGATAAAATGCACAACAACGCACAGCACACGCGGAGGTGACCCTTTCCTTTGCACCTGCAAACGACAACTGCAACTGCAGCATACACATACGTTTGTTTATTTTGACATAGGTAACCTGGGCTATTTCGTACTCTTTTATAGGTTCTTTCTTTTTGTTGTGGTATTTAGCTTTGTACATATAAACTATAGTACTCTCATGGTGGAAGTCGAATGGGGTGACATCTAAAGTATGCCTGCAACCCTTACTCTATTTTTTTTGCGGAGAGCTTATGGAGGTTTTAAATGATATTTATTGATATTTTTTGGATGCAATAATCCAAAAAATAGTTTCCCTTTTGCCCCCACCACCAATTTTCGACGCTTAAAGACTCCCCAAATCGAATTTTACACCTCAAATTTTGCAGCGCCACCACAAGGGTCGGCGCAACCCTAAAAAAACTCGCCATGATAGTACTATAATTTATATATACAAAGTATTTAGTGTCTTTGTCTTGTTTTGTTTTGAGTTTTTCTATGTTGCTCTGTCGTGTTTTTTTTTTCAAATTCCTCAAGGTTTAGGTATTCTTCCATAGAACAGTTCTATAGGTTTTTTGTTCGTGGTTGAGTGAATAGTAAAATTGTATTCTTTGACAGCTCCTTCTAATAGTTCTTCAAAGGACCGTGAAGGTCCCTCCGATTTCAAGCATCTCAAAATTTCTATCAGAGTAGAGTGAAAACGTTCGACTTGTCCGTTCACTTCACTTTTGTATGGTGGAGTTTTAAAGATTATAATTTGAAGATCGTCTTCTAACATTGATGTTATTGACGCTGAATTGAGAGCTTTTTCGTTGTCTATTACAACAACTTCGGGTACGCAGAAGTAAAATAGTATGTTTCGTAAGGGTCGTCTTATGTCTTCGATTGATCTTGATGAAATTATTTTAGCCTGGGCAAATTTAGTAAATTTGTCTACTGCAGTAAGGACTAGACAATTTTCGTGTAAAAAAATGTCGATATGCAGGGTGTGTCCGGGATAGTTAGGAATTGGTGTTGGATATATGGCTTATTAGGATGCCTATCATATTTATTTTCTTTGCATGTTGCACAGCGGTTAACTAGGGTTTTGATTTTCGAAGTCATTTTAGGAAACTAGAATGTCTCTAACAATTGAACTCGGTTTTCTTCAGCATTGCGATGAGCACGCTGGTGTATCTTTAGAATTTTTTCTTCTTGTTCGCTTTGGCTAGGTATGTATGTATGTCTTCAACGATCTTTTGTGTGAATCGGATGCGATAATCTTTGAAATGTAAGGGATAGATTTTTTGTACACGTCCCATTGTCATTTCGTCTGTAAAAAGTCCATTTATAGTAGTTGGATTAAGGTATCTTTTAAATATATCGATAATGCCATTCTTGGAGTAGTCTGGTCGTGTAAAGATATGTCTAATGTTATTGTCGAAGGGATTCCTAATTTGATAGTTACTTTCGTTTCCTATTTTTAATAGAAGTTGATTTCGGAAAATGTTTACAGGGATTTCAACAGAGGGAATTAATTTTTGCGCTGAGCTGTCAGCACTATGATCTGTCGGAGTCATTGAGTTAATTTCTATTTTTGAAGGTCTGCAACAACATTTTCTTTCCCTGATTTGTATTTAGCTCATAATTGTATTCCTTCAAAACGGCTTTCCATTTCTTCATTTTGGAGTTCGTATTTTTGTTACTTAGAGCATAAGTAAAGATGTTAACCTTGCGAGATCCGTATAGGAAATTTCTAAGAGAGTTAAGCGACCAATTTTTTTCCTACATTTCTTTTTCGTTGGTGGTATAATCTTCTTCTGATTTGCTCAACGTTCTAGAAAGAAAGGTTATTGGCTTGTCGTCTTGGGAAAGAAGTGCACCAATGGCGTAGTCGGAGGCGTCTGTTGTGAGTTGAAAACTTTTTTCAAAGTCTGAGTATGGCTTCTTGATTTAGTTGAAAAGAGATGTCAGGGGTTTCGCCAATTTTGAGAAATCTTTAATAAAGCGGCGATAATATCCCGACATTCCGAGGAAAGATCGAAGTTCCTTCAAGTTTTCAGGTCGGTCCACTATAGCTTGTACTTTCTTTTGGCTTTGTACTTATGCCATCCCTTTCGATAACAAAACCTAAAAATTCAATTTATTTTTGGAAAAATTCACATTTGTCTAGTTGAATTTTCATGTTTGCATTTTCTAATGTGCTGAAGACTCTCTGCAGATTTTTGAAGTGTTCGTCCTTATCTTTTACCGTTTCAAAAAATAAACGCGGAAATGCCGATGGTCCAGATGAAAAATCCATAGTAATGAACATTCTTGCATGCAAATAAATGTGGAATGAGTAGCTGACAGGAACGTACGACTAAAACAGGACGCTTTAGACAACGGGACAGTAGTACATAGAACGAACGAAGAACAAAAGACAATGATCGTCCCTCTTTTTTAAAATCCAGTAAACTAGTCAGTGTTAGATTGTATTCAGAGTTGGCCGGTCGTCGCACATTAAACTTTAAAAACTATTTATAATAAAACCTAAATTACATCAAAAGGAAATAAGTGTTTTCTTTGTAGAAAGTAATCCTACATAAATTTTCGATCGAATTTCCCACTTTTCTCGCTTAGACTTGGTATCTATTGAAAAAAGTTCAAAATTTTGTCCGCAACGGCTGCCTGGAGCACCTAGCCGAAGAAGATAACGTTTTGAAACCATGTTTTGATCGCAGCTTCTCGTTATTTATAGAAAATAATGTTTTACTTCTTCAAACAGAATCAACTAGAGTGATCATCCCTTCACCGTTACAGACCAAGGTGTTAGATATTGCACATTGGTCATTAGGGTACTACACGGATGAATCAGCTCTCTAGAAGGCATTGTTGGTGGCACTTGATAGATAAGTGCATCACGGAGTGAACAGCGAAATGCGACCAATGTCAACAGTTAAGCAGCAGTTCCCACTAGGAGTTTTCAACATGGCCCATACCTATAACCCCATGTTAACGTATAGACTTGTACTTTGCAGGCCTTTTCCTTGGAGACATGTGGATGATTATTCGTCGACGCGTACTTCTGCTCCGTTTCACCCAGCTTCTAATGGAGAAGCAGAGCGTTTCGTAAGAACGATTGAAACCACATTTAAAAAAGCAATTGCTTGATCTTCTTAGTACTTTCAGATCAACTCCAAATCCGAATTCTGAAAAATTACCAGCAGAATTCTCCACGGGCGACAACCAAAGGTTCCTCTATCGTTGATGCTTCCTCGCCCTCAGAGAAAAAGTATTGAATTTGGAGGTCGTTTTAATAAGGAACAATTCTTCTATGCGGAAAACGAGTTCCAAATTGAGTCAACACTATTTGGAACTTGGTGGCGAGACCAGAATCAGTTGAGAACCCGAAAACAATGCGACACTAGTACAAAGAAGCCCACAATAGATGACAATCTTATACGAGTCGAACTCACTCAGGCAAGTATGCAATCATGTAATACTAACAGTAGTTCTCCTCATATGTAATTCTAGACGATCGGAAAATACACAAGACAAGACCGCTCTTAATTCGATGGTCCAACAAGTACCGTCTCCTGATTCACCAACTTTGAGGCGTTCCACCAGCCTCAGAAAGCCTACTGTCAGGTTCCAGATATCCCATTGATGTTTTTATTAGTTGGAGAGGAAATGTAGTGATGCAAACATAATGTACTATATCTATACCTACAATTGGTAGGTATTAGCTGCATTCTCTCATCTTCACAACATGACTGCAACCGTTACTTTGTTGCATTTGGATGATGTTAAACAGCACAGCAATCAGTCCAAAGAAGTTTGCCCACCACACATCAACCACCAGATCTCTCTTTAATTTTAATTGGCTTATTACTTTGTAATTAATGTTGAATTACAATAGTTATTATCTATTATATAAAAACTAGCAAACCCGGCAAACTCCGTATCGCTACCAGATGGCTTCGTTTTTTGTAATATTTCGTTTAAAAAATAAGAGACATTTTTTTTTCTGTTTTATATTTGAAAAGGAAAAATTGTATTCCATTTCACAACAGTAAATACTGAATCGAGGCGTGTCCGCAAATTATCCGTTTCATTGAAGTGCTCTTAAAGCAGATGGTTTCCCAACTCGTGAACACGCAACGTAAAGCTGCCCATGTGAAAAACAATGATTTTTTAAATTTATCCCTTGCGACTTGTTAATTGTCATTGCGAACCGGAAATTGCAATCGTTTGAAGTCAAACAGAAGATCAGTTGGAATCATTGGTATTCGAGGAATACATTTATGTATGCTCACCTGCGTACTTTCCGTTAATAATGGTTGCCTCAATCAAATTCGGCAGAAGACTTTTCACCGCAAGTCGATTACGGTTGCAAGTCGCGGTGGATTCCAATTACGCAATATCATAATAACTGAACCAACTTTGAGTTGCAAGTTATGTGGTGGAAATCCTGGTAACTGCAGAGAGTTCAAAAAAAATTTACTACATCATCGCGAGTTGTTATGGAATCAAGGGTTTTGTATGTCATCAAATCGCCATCGATTTTTGATTGAATGGTGAAATCTACTTGAGGCAATATTATTTTGAATGTGTTCTATATTATCTTTTATAATTCCAATTTTTAACAATGATTCTAAGTACATAAGTTTGTTATTCATTTTAACAGTTTCTCTTTTAATATTATTGAATTGTTACAATATTTTAAATCTATCTTTTTCAATCGTTTGTTTCAAATTATCATTAATAAATATTTGTTTATTATTTTGATTTATTATATTATGGTTATTTTCATCGATTATTTTTAAGTGTTCCTCAATATTTTGCCTGTCTTCGTCGTCCATGGTTCCATATAACCATTTGAAACCTGACCCTATTATTTTAATTAATCCTCTTTTATTTCTATGTGGAATACTAGTATTTAATTTATATTTAAGTGAATCTAACTCATTAAATAATATCTCTTTTCCATCTTTATCTACTTGAATTTTGAAAGGTTTTCTTCTAAACATGAAATAATTTTCTGAATTTCTAATGGGTTTATAATGTGTAATACCATATTGTAAGTTTTGACTATTTCGATATTTTCAAGTTTAATTTCCGTAAATCCGCTATTCGTCTCTATTTTGTCTATAATTAACATTGCATCAATCGTCGTCGTTGTTAATAGTAGAATTACTAATATCCAATTGATCTGAAAATTTATTTGGTCTTTTTATATTTGAAGGATGTATATTATCTAGTTTAAGTTTTCTATATCTAGGTTCCTCTTTATGCCTGAGTGCTTTATAGTTCCTAACTAATCATTCTTCTCTTTCTTCGTTATATTCCTCTCTATCTTTATTAAGTTTATCAATGACCTTGTCTTTCATATTTTGCATGTTCATTTTAACTTTTTCTTTGTCTATTCTACCTTCTAACACATCTATTGGTTTGAATTTAATTGTTGAATGTACTGACTTATTGTACAATTCTACGCACTTATATATTTTTTCTTTCGTTGTCAATTCCGATTTTTCTGTTGTAAACACTCGCATTTTTTCGCTTATGGTATTGTGAAGTCTCTTTATATCAGAGTTACCGGTGTGACTATTCGGTTTCGTGAAATGAGCTTCAATATTCTCTTGCCTTAGGAAATCTTTGACATTAGTGCTTTGAAATTCATTATCTAGAACTATTTTATTAGGTTTGCCTTTTATAGAAAAGTAAAGTCGCAATTTTTCTTTGATAGTAATGCTATTACTGTCTTCTAAATGAAATATTATGCTGTGTTTAGAAAATTTATCAATAAAAGTTAAAAAATTGTTTTTGGAGTTTGTGTAAATAGCTGCATGTATGTAGGTACTATTTGATTTATATCACTTGGTGTTTCGGTGTATTTAAGCTTCGGTTTAATTGGTTTCCTATCATACTTTGCTTGATTACATGTATCGCAATTATTAATATATTTCTGTATCAATTCTTTTAAGTTTTTAAAGTATATTAACTTCTTTAATCCTGCATAATTTTCGTTTATGCCAGCATGACAAGTTTCATTTTTATGATATTTTCCTATCTGCTTATAAGTATCATCTTCATTTTTCATATTTTGTGCGTGATACATACATTTATAAAACTTAATATTTTGTATGTCAAATAATTCAATTAGTTTAAGTTGAACTAAGTTATATTCATGTTCCGTTAATTCTGAGAAAATACCTATTTTACCTTTTCTTTTGATGAACCTTCTAAATATATCTACAAGTCTTTCTTTTTCAATGTCTTCAGGGTTTATATATATAATTCTTTTGTTATTTATAATATCTATCTCTTTCGTTTTATTGTTCGTTAGAATAATTTGTGTATAGAATCTATTAACTACTGTATCTAATATTGGGAAATGGTCATTTTGTTCTTTTTCTTGGGAATGAATTGTATTATTGTCTACACTCATATTATCAATTTCAAAATTTAAATTTGGATGGGGTGTTACTTCTCCCTCCTCATGTGTGAGCGTCTCGATCACATTAATTTCTCCCGTTTCTGTATTAATTCGACTAAGGAAATCTGAGGCTTTATTTTCTTTTCCCTTTATATAATCGATGTTAATATTATATTCTCCTAGTTGTAATAACCATCTCTGAAGTCGTTGATTAATATCTTTACCTTTATGTTTTGTTTGCAACCATTTGAGTGGTTGATGATCTGTCAATAAGTCAAAAGATCTGCCGTATATATAAGGTCTAAAATAGTTCACAGGCCAAACTATTGTCAAAAGTTCTTTCCAGTAACAGAGTAATTTCTTTCGTGATTATTTAACGTACGACTGGCATAACATACTGGATGTCCTTCTTGTGTTAACACAGATCCAATAGCAAAGTCACTTGCATCGGTGGTGAGTTGAATTTTTTTTGTTAAAATCTGGATATTTTAAAACTGGTGTATCTGTGAGAATTATTTTCAATTTTTCGAAAGAGCTTAAGCAATTTGAATCGTTTAGATTTATTCTTGTGTTTTTTTTTAAGATATCTGGTCATTGGTTCCACAATTTTGGCGTAATCCTTAGTAAATTTTCTAAAATAACCAGTAATTCCTAAGAACGATTTTATTTGTTTTGTAGTTACAGGTAATTGAAGTTTTTGAATGGCTTCAAATTTTTTATTATTTGGTTTTACACCTTCTGTCGTTAAGACGTGACCTAAATATTCAGTTTCTTTTGAAAAAAACTTACACTTGTCTATTTGAAATATGTTCTTTGAGAGATGAACTAAAAATTAAGATATCGTCTAAATAGACGAAGCATATTTGATTAATGTATTCTCTAAGTACTGAGTTTATTAATCTTTGAAAAGTTGCTGGGGCGTTCTTGAGCCCGATAGGTATTCTTGTGAACTCGTAATGCCCAAGAGGAGTCGAAAAGGCTGTTTTCTTTCTATCCTCTTCCCTAACTAGGACTTGGTGGAAACCTTTCCCTAGGTCCAAAGTTGTGAAGTATTGACAACGTCCTAATTTATCTAATATAGTATCTATATTAGGAATAGGAAACTTTTCATCAATTGTAGCTTCATTTAACTTCCTATAGTCCACTACTAATCTCCATTTCTTCTGCCCGGAGTTATCAACTTTTTTTGGGAACTACCCACAAAGGACTGTTATACGGAGAGTTGATTTCCTTAATAATTCCTTGCATTAACATTTCTTTGATATGCTTATTGATTTCTTGTTCATGTATCTGAGGGTATCTATATATTTTTGCATAAATTGGTCTATCTGTTGTAGTAACGATTTCATGTTTGACTTCATGAGTACTAGTGAGCTGTTGCCCTAAAAAAACAAATCTCTATTTTTCTTAAGAATTTTCTCTAATGTTTCTCTTTCTTCTATGTTTAAATGATTACCAAGAAGTATCTGCGGTACATCTTCGTCTTCTACAATTCCCTCTAAATTGTGTACTTCATCATAAGTACATATATGGACATGCATTTATAAATTTAATTTTATTACCAAGTATTTCTATATATTCTTCTTCTAAGTTTATTTTAGCTTGTAAAGGTTTTAACAAAATTTGTCCTATAATCAAAATCTTTCTCATTAAAGGAAGTAAGCTTCCAACACATTCTAGCTTTCTGTTCAAAGTTCTGTTATGATTTCAGTGTCTATAGACGTTCTTCCTTTAAGGGTATTGAAAACAATATTTTTATTTAAAGGAATTCGTTTATAATTTTTAACTTCCCATAGGGAGTTATTGTAATCGGTCCGATTTGTCAAATTGAAATTTTTGACATTTCTGGACGTTTCAAGGTCCCTAGAGCCTATATCAATCATTTTTAGAGAGATGTCTGTGTGTGCGTGTGTACGTACGTTCGTACGTCCGTACGTCCGTACGTCTGTACGTCCGTACGTCCGTACGTTCTGGTACCATTTTTCGTCGTCGATATCTCAAGAACGAGTAGAGATATCGACTTGAAATAAATTTTGTTTTACAGATAATAACTTCGAAAGAAGCTGAAAGGGCATTTATTAATATTCAATCAGTAGTTTTCTTACTATAGCAGTTTAAAAAAGAAGTGAAAATTTTGGTTGGGCTCAAATATCTCACGAACAAATAATGCTATTGACTTGAAATAAATTTTATTCCACACATTATGACGTCAAACAAATTTGATATGAAATTGGAAAAAAATCAAAGTACCGTTATTTTTTAAAATCAAAAAAACTAAAAAAAAAATTTTATAATTCGAATACAGTTAGATGGAAAAACGATATTAACTTTAAAATAATTTTATTTTACGAAAAATATTGTTTTTGACTACTGGTGAAAATTTCAAAAAAATTCAATAGACAGTTTTTTTACAAAAAATTAAAAACTCTACCAAAAAGTGGTATAAATTGTCTTTCGACTCAAATTTCTCAAAAACAGGTAACGATATTGACTTCTTGTTTGTTTTATTTTATACATAACATAATTGTTAGCAACTGATAAAATTTTGACAAATATTGAATGGGCAGTTTTTTTAACAAAAAATCAAAAACTGTTAAAAATTCTAAAGAAAAGTAGTTACAATTGTATTTCAGCTCGAATATCCTGAAAACGAACAACGATAAATCTCTTTAAATTATTTAAAATGCTTTTCAATCTTAAAATAATGATTGTTTGAATTTAACAGCTAAAGTTTGTTTCGCAGAAAATTTGGTTATTTGAAAAAACTAAATATAAAGTTTTCAAGATCACAAATGGGAAGTTATCAGTGTGGGTCGCACCCAGCCTCTTTTTTAATTTTGTTTTATCAAGGAGTGTTGTAGTAGAACCTGTATCTATCAAACATCTATACTTGTCTTCCCCTACTGTTAATTCTACTATCGGTAGATCGGATCTGGAGGCGTTGAGTGAAAATTTACTTATTCGTTTCTTTGTTGCTGGACATGTTCACATTCCATTGGCACTTTATTAATTTGTTGCCTTTGATTGACATTATTATTATTGAAATTATTCTTAAATTGACCGGAATTATTTCTATTTTGGTTAAAAGGATTCCTATACTGACCTGAGTTATTTCTATTTTGATTTCTATATTGACCCGAATTATTATAATTATTATAATTTATGAATTGACCTGAATTATTGTAACGATTACCATTATATTGATATTGATTATTGACATGTTTGTTTCTAGTCTGATCATTTTGGTTATTAACTTGAGGGCGATGAAAGTTATTATTGTTATTTGAATTTTTGTTATTTGCATTTTGTCTATTAAATTTATTTTTATTCATCTGAATCAATCCTGTTTCTTCTAAAATATAAAACGCATCTCTTAAATTATTTGTCTGCCTACTTATTACATTACTGACTAGATTTGGATCTAGTCCATTAATGAAAGTTTTTACTATCATTGTTTCATTCGCTGAAAGCAAGAATTCACAAGGTACTTAGTATTCAATTTATCTAATATATCTTTTAAATTTTCAAAATATTCACTTACGTTGTTATTCCTTAAACTTAACGCCTGGTGGTGCAAACTATAATAGGTGTGTCTCACTCCATAGTTTCTTATTAACTCTGCTTTGATGCTTTCCCATGTTGTGTTTGGTCCTAGGTTTCTGATAGTTTGTAATGCTGGTCCTTGAAATTTGTTAATAATATTCCGTTGTAATATATATTGTTCCAGGGGAGTTCCAATGAAATGAGGCAGGCAAATTTCGACCTCTCTTATGAATGATGTTAAAGAGTATTGAGATGTCCCCCAAAATTCTCTTACCTTAGATGATTCTTTCATTACTTCCGCGACTGTAAATGTCATTGCTTGAGCAGGAACTTGGTGTTGAATTGGATTCGCATCTTGTACATAACCTCCTGCTTCTTGTTCATTCATTTTGATTGATTTTTGCTTACACTTCTTTTTTTATTAAAAGTTTATTTTATGGATAGTCTATGATTTTAATCACGTGAAACGGATGATACCGGCGACCAAAAGCTGATTTTTAGCTATATATTTGGAATTTCACTAATTCACTTTTAAACTATTTATATTTTTTTTATTTAATTCCAATCTTCGGATTAGAATCCTACCGACTGCGCCATTCAAGTTCTTTAGTAAAATAAAACACTTTTTAAAAAGGTGTAAACTATTTATTAAACCTGCAACAACTATGTTTGAAATCCAACTGATTGAAAATATTAATTATATAGTAGACGAAACCATGCAAAGTTCAGTGTTCATTTGCCAACGTCTGCAAAAGTGCAAATGCATTTTCTCGGAAACTCTAACGAGACCGGACGATGGGCAAATGAACTCTATTGTTCGTACTCATCGTATTCTGATTTGTAACATTATTATTGTTACCTGTTTGAGCTTGAACCGCTGAACTTGACATAACTCGCGTGAGCACACGAAGGTCATGGGCATCATACAATCGTTTGGCATTCCAATATGATCCCACTGCGAACTACAATGATGACGACAATTTAGATATTGGACCAATGACGATTGTATGCCGATATTGCAAATTGCAATGCGTTAAAGTTCAAAAGAGAAACGGCTGGATTGCGCTGCGCAAGTGGAAAAGTCAAACTGGATCCATTACTTACACCACCACAGCCACTGAAACCATTGTTCGATGGAACTGATCCCGATTCCAACTATTTTCTTCACACATCCTTGAATACAATAACTGCTTTCACATGACTTCCTTTGGAGCTAATATCATTCGAGAAGGCGGCTTCATGCCGTCTTGCAAGGTAAAAGATACAAAACACACAACCAATCACTCGCACCAATCAATCACACCAACATAGGGACATTGATATAAGACACGGCATTTTTCCGCTTTAGCCCAGTCGCCAACCCTGGAGATAAAATCTGAGACAACCACCACCTCCAATCTCATTACCTCGCGCCACACACCTTTCCATACACCTTTCCCTTCCCATCCCTATCCTTCACGCCCGAGCTGTGTTGAACAACATTATAAAGGGTACACCATCCCCTTGAGCGCGCGCAAATTAAAAAAAAAAAAAAAATGTTTTCCCAAACATTAGTGAGAGTTATCAGAATTATGCTTGGTTAAGTCAACGAGCAATTGCCGCCGCAAAGAATAATGATGTACATGTACACGCACTGAATTTCACCATTCAATCAATCAATCAATCAAAATCGATGGTGATTTGGTGACATACAAATCCGTTGATTCCATAACAAATCCCGATGATGTAGTAAATTTCCAAACTGAGTTTTTGAACTCTCTGGAGTTAACAGGATTTCCACCACATAACATCCAACTCAAAGTTGGTTCAGTTATTATGATATTGCGTAATTGGAATCCACCGCGACTTTGCAACCGTAATCGACTTGCGGTGAAAAGACTTATGCCGAATTTGATTGAGGCAACCATTATTAACGGAAAGTACGCAGGTGAAAATGTATGCATTCCTCGAATACCAATGATTCCGACTGATCTTCTGTTTAACTTCAAACGATTACAATTTCCTGTTCGCAATGACAATTAACAAAACGCAAGACCAATCGCTTTGTGTTTGCGGGATAAATTTAGAAAATCATCGCTTTTCACATACATAGGTGGCTAACGAACGAAAAAACGAAGCCATCTGGTGGCGAACGGAGTTCGCCGGGTTTGCTATTTAATTATATTGAAGTAATAAAAAGTAGTTTGTGTTTATTTATAACAGTTCTTATACCAGTAAACACAACACATTAGAAGGGAGCAACCGTCAATAATATCAAATTTGACTACAATCAGCTTTGTATATGAAAACTATAGTACTATCATGGTGGAAGTCGAATGGGGCGACATCTAAAGTATGCCTGCAACCCTTACTCTTTTTTTTGCGGAGAGCTTATGGAGGTTTTAAATGATATTTATTGATATTTTTTGGATGCAAAAAATAGTCTCCTCTTGCCCCTACCACCAATTTTCGACGCTTTAAGACTCCCCAAATCGAATTTTAGACCTCAAATTTTGCAGCGCCACCACAAGGGTCCGCCCTAAAAAAAACTCGCCATGACAGTACTATAATTTATATATACAAAGCAATCAGTAAACCGTTTTGAGAAAATCGAAAATCAAACATTTTGGATTTTTTTTTTATTTGAAATGAGCCAAGTTTTTACATGGCTCATGCGTTTTCAGAACAATGCAATGGGCAATCAAGTAAAACTCACAATGTTCAATGGAATTTTCCAAGTGAATGAGGGCGCTGCGTGTCTATACGTAGGCTTGTTATTCATTCAAAACGTTCAACATAAATAGTGACTGCGCAGTGTGATTGCATTTCTATGATTTCATTATATACAAAAAAAAATTCTTAAAAATTATTGTTTTTTCCTTAAATGTTGTCGAAGTTAGGTATACGAGTAGAAAGAAATAAGGTAGTCAAATTTCAAACTAACTGTAGTTGTTTCTCCGTCAAAACGTTTGTTGGGGAGAAAATTTAACCTGGTCAATTTATACTGAGTTGATAGTTAGTTGTAGGGGAAAATGTGCAGAAGATTTAATTTTTTCTGCTCTATGTTGATCGTACACCTCAGATTCTGAAAAAAATCGAAACTACTACTTGCTTTCAAAAGCCATCTCTACATTTTACTTTAAAAAAATTTGCATAGAATCATTTTTCATTATGTTTATACATAATTGTTGCTTGAAAAAAAAAATATTTTTTTATAAATTTGGAAATTAGCATACCTTAAATAAGTTCAATGTAATTTGAACAATAGTATAAGCAATTTTGTGCAAATTTTCGGGAAATTCACTATGTACCAGGTGACCTTTGAAAATTGATGAGTAGATAAGTCTTAAAGAATCTTCGTTTGGAAAAACCAAGTTATAAACGGAAAACATCGAAATGAATCGAGGATCGACTTCATTTCGTCCACCTCCGGGATATCCCATGGCTGCATAAAATGTAAGATCTTTAAATTTTTTCCAGTTTAAATCTTTTCCTCTATCAAACATTCCACCAAACTCAAAGAGTAGTTTAAGAAGTGCTATTGGCTGTTGCGTCCCATATCTGCAAAGAAAAGTTATTTTACTAGTATTTATGTATGTACATATTTTATGATTTGCTTAAACTGTTTATATTTACTTATAATATGTAACAATATCCCTTGATATGCCTTGGCACCTACGGGAGGGCTTAAACTCTTGTTTCTGCGAACCCTGTAGCTACATAATATTATGTTGAATCAGACCCAACCACGTCAAACAGGTTAAAGTGGAGAAAAAATGTGCAACTAATTATCCCAACCCATACATAATATTGAGTATCAAAAACAAGCAATTATAAAGAAAACCACACATATGTACCTACAGTGGTGTGAAAAACATTCCGGATTTTTTCCCATACTAATGATTTTCTTAATACCAAGTAGAAAACTAACAATTTTCCATAAGTTTTTTAATAATTTGTAAAGAGAGACAAGTTAATAATAACCTCAAAAATTTAATGCTACAATGACAAGAACAATTTAAAAAAAATCATTTCATAAAGTTACTCAGTAACATGCCTGTGCAAAAGTAACCAGATTTGAAGAAGATTGTGAGTCTCGATGTTAAAGTAACGGTTTTTTCGAGTCTTTTGACTCAAGCCATATATTAAAACGTTTTTACAAGTTGAGAGCTGTGTAAGTTGAAATTATATGGTTCATAAAATGGCTAAAACACGTTATAGCAACGGGTGTCAACGCAGCCTATCCCAAGACAACTGATACCAGCACAACCTATCTCCGACAACTGGTACCAAGCCACAACTCGTCCCAAGACAACTGGTCCCGGAAGTAAGACTCATCCCACAACGAAAGAAAATATTTAGAAACTGAAACTAATGGTTTGTGTATTTGATAACATTTGGTGTCGTTTAATCATCCGTTAATTTAAATTATTTTTGAAATGGTACGAAAATTTATGCAAGGGATTTTGAAAGGGATTTTTTGGGAAGCAAATGTCGGACTGAAAGAATATTCATCATCTGTTTAAAAATTGTTATTGAATTGAGTTATTATTGATTTCACGTAGATTTATTAAATTTTATGAATGAAATCGAAAAGACAGACAAAAAATGTGTAGTCTCTGGGGGTCAAGGACGCACAGTGTAGCCGCCAATCGCGTTTAAGGATAAAATTGGGTTTTCGTTTCATGCGATACGTCGATTGAAACAAAATACGTCATATCAAAAAGAATATTCTCAGTGAAAATGACAGAGATTGAGAATGAAATATATACAACAATTCTCAAAGAAATAAAAATTGTTGTTGTGACGCCTTTTAAAAATACAAAAGCAAATAAAATTAAATTAATTTCAAAAGTCAAAGCTATCACTTTGTAAAATTGAGAAATCGAATCCAAAAATTTTCATTCTTAGAGTTTTGACAGTAGAATTGATAAATTTGTATGAGAATTTTTGTTTATATTTCTGAGAATACGAAGATCTCTGAGATCTTAAAAATATAAACTGGCCAAATGTCTAAAACGTGCCTAGTGTCTAAAAATATTTTTGAGGAATGAGGAATGGAAATATTTTGGCCAAACGTTCAAAAACAATTGGGATTCCTATGAAACACGAAAAGAAATTTGTAAATTGAGGTTTGTGTCGTATTTCTAAATGAATTGTAATATTTTGATAGAAAGCCAAAGGGAAATTTTCCTGACGAAAATTATGTAAAAGAGATTGCATATTTTTAGTCAAACTGCAAATACAAACTTCGTAAAATAGCTTTAGTTTTAAAGTTTATTATATTGTTTCTGAGCCATCAATTATTATATCTCTAGGTAGTCTAGTGTAAGAGTGTTGGGTTCGTGATGGTATATCCAACATTGTGTTACGACATTTACCTCCGGAAGCCATAGACATTTTCACCACACTGTTCAACAACGCGCTGAATAATGCATATTATTCAGTGCGCTGGAAGACAGCTGTGGTACATCCTCTCCCGAAAAAGGGAAAGGAAGCCTCCAATCCGGCAAATCTCCGGTCGATAAGTCTTCTTCCGAGTATCAGCAAGGTATTCGAGAAAGTTGTCAATAGAGATCTGTCCAAGTGGGCTGAGGACAATAATATCATACCAGATAATCAGTTCGGGTTTAAGGCAGGACATGACACCATTCATGCCGCGTCTAAGCTCGTTTCTGATATCCAATGGAACAAATCTAAGAGACAGTGTACGGGCGCCTGCCTGGTTGATTTGGAGAAAGCCTTCGACACCGTATGGTTAGAAGGCCTGTATCTGAAGCTGTCCAGACTTGGCATAAGTAAACAACTGTTGTATATACTCTATGACATGTTAAATGGCAGAAAGTTTGTTGTCAAAAGTGGCAATGTAACTTCTGCCACAGTCTTCGAAATAAAAAATGGACTTCAGCAGGGAGCGGTTAACTCACCGATCCTCTTCAGCATTTACACCAGCGATCTGATAGGTAGCCTAACTCAGGCAATTGCGTACGCCGATGACCTAATCGCGTACAGAACGGCCCCAAAAGTTGAGGTCATTGGAATTCTCTTGCAGCGTGATTTCGAGAAGATTCAGCGATATTGCGATGACTGGAAGTTGAAAATCAACTTGAAATCAACAAATCGGAAACTATTCTGTTTAGGACTCCGTTGCATGGAGCATCAAGGGATACGAGAAAGAACTGGAAGAATCTAGTGATCGTGGGGCCAAACCGACAACCACTGGCGAATAAAAGTGTAGTAAAGTACCTTGGCATCTGTTTGGATCAGTATTTATATTTCGACAGACATGTAAATGCTGCGCTGACCAGAGCCAGGGGAGCCTTTGCCCTGACGAAACGGCTGTTTTTTAGCAGCCGGCTTGACAGTAGGGTGAAGTTGATTTGCTACATGGCCCTCATCCGGCCGATGATTGCCTATGGGTGCCCGGTTTGGTTTAACGTTGCCCCATCTCAAATGGAAAAGATTCGGGTGTTTGAGAGGCAGTGTCTGAGACGCTGCCTTGGATTACACAGAACACCAGAGTCGGAGTACAAACATTATTATTCCAACCAGGCTCTATACAACGGAGCCAACATGAACAGGATAGATAATTTCATAATAAAGCTGATTCGAGGTCACATTGCAAGAGCTATGTCCTCGACCAACAGCTTAATTTTTGGGGCCTATTACCCCAATGATCAATACTACGACAATGTGCGTCTAAGCGGCTTTATTCCGCCAGATGCATTCGTCTACCTAGACAGTCGAGGGCTGATACAGGATAGAGAAGCAGTTCCGCTTATCTACCACGTCAGCCGGAGAACTGTGGATAGGCGACTCCTTTACGGTCGAGACGTGCTCGCACAAGACGGAGCTGAGCGCCTTCGGTTCAGTAGGACTGTGTCCGATCGGGACCGAAGAGATAGAGTGAAGCAGGAGAACCAGTTTTGGTGGTTGAAATTGGATTCTGATAGCTAATAAATAGATAATGATAGTTGGCCATGGCCGGCTTACATAGGTTTAGATTAGATTTAAGTAGGGACAGTTGGGTGGCACCAAAAAAAAAAATACATAAACATATGTACGTATAAAAAAAAAAAAAAAAAAAAAAAAAATTATATAACATCAAAAATCGCTGCTGTGACTGTTCTAGTTTTAAGTATTTTTAGGTAGTCTTAAGTTATTGTAGGTATTTTTAAGTAGTTGTAAGTAGTTTAATATTAGTCTTAAGTAGTTTTATTTAGAATAATTTAGTTATAAGTTTTAAATAAAAATCTAAAAAAAAAATGATCTGAAACCAAGTTTTTTGTGAATTTCTCTTGGTGAAAAATAAAAACCAAAGATCTCTAGTTATAAGTTAGTTCGTAGGCCGAAAGGCATCATAGAATTAAGAATAATGGATTAATTTAGAGTGCCCGCCTAGGGCCAGTAAGTTAGATTTAAGTTATATGATAATTAAACTAGTTTTTTAAGAATTTTTGTCTAGTTTTAACATAGTTTTAAGATGAACAGAAAATTAAAATGAATTACAAAAAAAAAAAAAAAAAAAAAAAAAAAAAGTGTTGGGTTCGCAACCCTGATGTACTATGTTCGGACCCACCGTGGTGCACGTACTTTTTTTTAAGTTTTTCTTTTTATTACTAAGTTACTTTATATTATGTACTATGTAAGTATGTATTTACTTTTATCTTTGAAATTGTAAGTCCAAAAAAGTATCCAGTTTTTAGTGTTTGGTAAAAAATTGATAAAGCAATAAATATTGAAAATAAAAATGGCACTTAATGACCTATAATTTTGAAAAAAATGGTTTTAACAAAATCAGTTTCTATTTTTCCAAAACTAACAACCTCGGTCATTGCAACCACTGAAATTAATTTAATTTTATTTGCTTTTGTATTTTTAAAAGGCGTCACAACAACAATTTTTATTTCTTTGAGAATTGTTGCATATATTTCATTCTCAATCTCTGTCATTTTCACTGAGAATATTCTTTTTGATATGACGTATTTTGTTTCAATCGACGTATCGCATGAAACGAGAACCCAATTTTATCCTTAAACGCGATTGGAGGCTACACTGTGCGTCCTTGACCCCCAGAGATTACACATTTTTTGTCTGTCTTTTCGATTTCATTCATAAAATTTAATAAATCTACGTGAAATCAATCATAACACACAATCGAACGCTTTAGTTTCCAAAAAAAAATATCCAAAGTACGCAACACTTTTATTATCATTTTGTGAGGGAAATTTAGGAATTTCCCCTTGAGGAACTGGTTCATGTATTGGTTTTCGTTGAATTTAATTTTTTATCAAAAGTTTCGTTGTGGGATGAGTTCTACTTCCGGGATCAGTTGTCCCGGGACCAGTTGTCGTGGGACAAGTTGTCGCTTGGGACCAGTTGTCTGGGATAAGTTGTCTTGGGATAAGTTGTCTTGGGATAGCCTATACCCAATCCATAGCAACGCGATTAGATACGAAATAATAGAAAAGTTCCAAGCCGGTATAAAACAAAAAGTAATCGCTGAAATCTTAAAAATTCCAACGTCAACAGTTTGCGACATCATTAAAAAATTTAAAAGTGTAAAATCAGTAGAAGCAGATCATTTTGGTGGACGCCCTCGCAAAACAACAATTAAAACTGATAGGCGCATAAAAAATTTCGTGCTTAAGGACCCTCGTAATTAAAAATCATTGGTTTTCTTTTGCAAAACAACCAAACATCACCCTATAAATTAAATTGCCTTTTAGTTCCTTATAGCACCATCAATTCACCATATAGCATAATATAAATTAAACTTATTTACGTTTATAATTTAAAAAAATAAATTTTTATTTTTAGGAGGTTGCTACCTCTTTATTCAAAATCAAAACTATAACTAACTTACAATATCTTTTCTTAAACATGATTTAGCAAAATACGTCTACACTTCTAGGTGCTGCTTCTAGCGGATGTTCCCACAGGTGGTGTTGTGTTTAATTGTATCCAATTCCTGCTACGTGCGGGAATGCAGTAGCTTCTTCATGCCAGACGCAACGTCAGCAATCTCAATCGTGGGAATGATCATGTGTTGCAGATTTGTTTGGTATGAACAAATTTGTTTGGTGTTAACTCCTCCGCCCTTTAAAATCGAACGCCCTCGTTCGATGTCAACGATCTTAAATGTTGAGGAAGGTCATTTATCCCTATTGTTCTAGGTATTGGGATAGGGTTATCTTCTTTCCCATCTGAAGTTCTTGTTTCGGAGTTTACTTCCTCCAAGGATACTTCTTCTGTGGTCGATTTATTCTTTTGGTGGTTACATTGGACCAATTTCTTCCTTAAGAGCGTGAATGTGAAAACTGCGCATATCAGAATTAGCAGCACCAGCATTGCTATGGATTTTTTTTTCACTGGTCATCCTCAACCTCTCGATGTAGAGGGTGTTGTTGGTTTCTATTTCCTTGAGCATGTTCAGGGAAAGCAGTTCTTCAACCTGTGGTTTTGCTGCTGATGGTTGCAGTATAGCTGGTAGCGGCTTATGACCTCTGTTTCTTTAAAAGTGTATCGTCCGGCTTTTATTGTTGCATTATGGAACTGTATAACGTAAGTGCCATTTAGATAAACTTCGCTTCCGTCAATCTCTATTTTGTCGTTGAATTGATTCAGCAAGACGTGGGTATGTGTTGGTTGTTTACATCGATGCACAAATGGGGATTGCTAGACAGTAAATTGCTAATACATTCGTCATTACTTATGTCTAATACTTTATCTTGTTTACAAATAGATAAAAAATTGAAAGTTTTACATTTATCAATTATGCCATACATATTTTCTTTACATTTAAGTATTTCTTGAAATTCTGTTTTAATAATATTTTTCCCTTTTTTTACGGGTTTAATTAGCATTTTGTTACAAGTTTCTTCTTTAGTAGTAGGTGATAAACATCTGCAACGAATGGCTTGAAACCACTTCCAAGCCGTTCTATATTTTTTCAAATACACTATTCACTGCATTCACATCTTTCAAAACAAATCAAATGAATCATCAACTCAAACCAAAACAATAGAATCGTGTATTTACTTGAAACGAATACACCATTTGATTTTTTTCTCAAATGCATCGAATACAGCGAGTTTATATCGAACACATCGAATACACCGAATCAAATACAACAAATTAATTTAATTTGAATTTATATATTTCTAAATATTTTCATTGATTTTTTCGTTGTTTTTTTATTTTTTTATTTTCTTAGCTATACGAAAAATTTGAAATTCAAACAGCTAATTTTTTGGTAAAAAATTCAAAACTCTATGTTACCGTTAAGTGAAGATATTAAGCTAAACGTTTTGAATTTCTAATGTTTTTAAACTGTTTTTCAAGTTTTTTTTTAATATTTTCTAAACGTGTTGACATAAAAATCTGAAATTTTAACACAACATGTAATTTATTCTATAAAAAATAATAAAAAAATAATTAAAATTATAAAAAATCACCAAGTACCGTTATTGGCATAGAATCGATTAAAAACCACACAACTCTTTATTGCTTGAATGTAGTGTGTTAATTTTTTCATAAATCGCATCTGTGTAAAAAATCCTATTTTTTGATATCTCATTTGTAATTTTACGTGCCATACAAGCCTCACAATCATAAAATAAGTTTAAATTATAAATACACTAGAATTGAATTAGAAATTTTTTCCCGGTTCGTCGCTGCGACGAACTACCATTTGAGAAGTAAAGCTTAGAAGAGAAAAAAAACTAGTGTATTTGATTTTATACTCGGTACATTCGGTGTATTCGATGTGTTTATAATATGTTAGGCTTGTTCTGTTCTATTTGATTCAAGCATTCAAGCCCAGGATAGAAACCAAATACTGTATTCGTTCTGTTATAAATAGATCGAATCGTGTGCAGTATTTGTTTTCAAGAATAGTGTATTCATTTTTAGTGTACACTACTTTCTATGAATGCAACGAACAGAATACACTGAAGTACTGTGCTTGGTCAGAGAAGGCAAATGAATGTATTCATGCAGACCTCTAGTAGGTAGACTTAAAATATATAAAAGTGATTTATTGCTTAGAGCTATTTTTACATCTGAAAACTCTATTGCTTCTATTATATTGCTATAAGGCATGTTTTCCTGTTTTAAAATTTGTTTTACTGATTTTATTTCTATATTCGATAAAATATAAGTATTTATTATTCCGGCCTTTGCCCATTGCAAAGCATATTCTACATTTGTTACTTCATCTTTTAATACTTCAAGTTTAAATTTTAAATCTAACATAAATTCAATTTTAATTTTTTCATCTGATTTTAAGGCTTTGAATATTTGATTTGTTACATTATTAAGTTCATTTATTTTTGTTGCCATTAAGTTATTTATTATTCTTTGTTGGTTATTGTTCACCAAAACGTTATTTATTTTATCTTTTATCAATTTAAAATCATGTTTGTCGGGAGTACCTGCGATCCACTTCCAGGCAGAGCCGAGGAAATCCAAAGATCTTTTAATTTTTGATTTGGGAACAAGCCGGTCGAGGTGACGTTGTATCTCCTTTATGTCGCGTCGTTGGCTAAAAGGGGAAGGATGGGATTTGTGGTATTTTCTATCCGTAATATCGTTCGGTCAAAATCAATTAGTGCTTGTTGGTATTCTTGGATTTCAATGACGTGTACAAGCTTAAACGTGCCGATTTGCACTTTTGCACTTCCCGTATCGATTGCGATCAGTTGCGAATTTGTATAGTCAAGCATTTTGACGTCACAAATGATGGGTGTGACCCAGAATCTAAAATAAAATTCAGTTTCGTATTAGAGATTTGTGGACTACTTTACCGGATTTAGTTAAAATGGTTGTTTTTCTATTTTCGGAAACTGTTTCTTTTTTATATCGTCGATTAAATTTTGAACCTATTATTTTATTCTGTCTAACATAAACGATTTGTCCGGGAATAAATTCTTTGATCTTATGCCTAGATTTGTTATGGTAATCAAGGTCGGCAACTTGTTTGCGCTTGATTTTGTTGATGTTATCATCTCGTGCTTTTTCTAAGAGTTTTGGGTCAGAGGTTAACCTACGACCAAAAAATACTTCTATGGGTTTGCTTGAAGTGGTAGAGTGGATGGAATAGTTGTATTCATATACTGCTCGTTCTAAGAGTTCCGTGAAGGAACGGTGAGTGGCTTCCGTTTTCAAACATCTCATTATTTCAATGAGCGTTGAATGGAAACGCTCTACTTGTCCGTTAACACTGCTGGAATACGGAGGTGTTGTGAATACTTTAATTTGAAGTTCTTCTTCAAGCATGAATTTAATAACAATTGAATTAAAAGTTTTCTCGTTATCTATTACTATTGTTTCGGGTACACCGTAAAAGAAAAGTATATCTCTCAGGGGTTGTCTTACATCCTCCACTGCTTTGGATTTGAGAACTTTAGCCTGCGCATATTTCGAAAACTTATCTATGGAAGTTAGGACAAGATTATTTTCGGTAGAGAAGATATCAATATGGACAATTTGTCCGGGATATTGCGGAATTGGTGTGGCTTGCAGTTCGGGCTTACTGGGATGCCTATCATACTTATTTTCTCTGCACACTGTGCATTTTTTTATTATTTTTTCAATATTTGTAGTCATTCCAGGGAAGTAAAATTTTTCTAAGATCTGTGCTTTGTTTTCGCGCTCGTTTCGGTGAGCTCGTTTATGAGTCTGAATTATTATTTCCTCCTGTTCTGTTGCGTTGAGCACATCTTGTACTTGTAGTTGGGTGAATCTTATTTTGTAGTTATTAAAATGAAGGGGGAAGATGTCCTGAATCATTCCCATAACGTGTTCTTCGGTTTTAATGCAGTTTATTACAGAGGGATTTAAAATTTTTTTAAGAATATATTTCAGATTAGCTTGATTATATACTGGTTCAGTGATTACGTGTCTATGATATGTAGGAAAAATTATGTTGAAGGTTTGACTAGGAGTTTCACCTATTTGAAGAAAGATTTGGTTTTTGAATGCATTGATTGGCACTTCGATACTTGATATAAGCTTATGTGAGGAGCTTTCGTCACTATGCTGAGTTGAAGATAAAGCATTAATGTCAGATACCTTTGGAGCTCTGGATAAGGCATCTGCGATGACATTCGTCCTTCCAGGTTTATACTTCAATTCATGGTTATACTCCTCGAGTATAGATTTCCACCTTTTCATTTTGCTGTTATTATTCTTGTTGCTCAAAGTCAGGGGTTGGTGGTCAGTAAAAATTCGGACTTTAGCATGACCGTAGAGGTAATTTCGAAGTGAGCCTAGAGCCCACACGATAGCTAACATCTCCTTTTCGTTAGCTGCATTATTTTCCCCTGTCTTGGTTAGTGTTCGGCTAATAAATGTTAAAGGTCTGTTTTCTTGTTCAAGAACAGCACCGATTGCGACATTAGAGGCGTCGGTTATAAGATCAAAGGGTTTTTTGTAATCTGGATAAGCCAATATTACATCTTTTGAAATTAAGGAGTTTTTAATTTTATTAAAAGAATCTAGCGCTTCGTTATTCAAAATAATTTGGATTTTTGAAGATTGGTTTTTGGACACTCGTCCTTCCTCCCCTCTTAAGAGGATTGTCAGTGGCTTCTCAAGTTGGGCGTTGATAAAACGGCAATAGTACCCTGACAAGCCGAGGAAAGATCTTAATTCTTTTAAAGTTTTTGGTACGGGAAAGTCTATGATAGATTTTACTTTATTTATATTTGTTTTAATACCCTCAGATGATATTAAAAAACCAATAAATTCTACTTCCGAACTGAAAAATTTGCACTTGTCCAACTGGACCTTCATATTTGCTCTGCTGAGTGTACCAAAGATTTGTTCGATATCCTTAGCGTGTTGTTCTTCATTTTCGCTAAATATTATAATATCGTCAATGTACACAAAACAAGATTTTCCGATGTAATCTCGCAATATATCATCGAGAGCTCGCTGAAAAATCGAGGGAGCGTTTTTAAGGCCAAATGGAAGTCTTGTGAACTCGTACTTCCCGTTGTTAATTGAAAGAGCTGTCTTCTCAATATCAGATTCCTTTAAAGGAATTTGATGGAAGCCACTTTTCAAGTCTAATACCGTGAAAAATTTGTTTTTTCCGAGTTGTGCTGTTACTTCTTTCATATCGGGAATAGGGTATTTGTCGGCAATCGTAATGGTGTTGAGCTTACGATAGTCAATAACCATTCTATACTGCTTGGCTCCGGAAGAGTCCGGTTTTTTTGGAACTATCCATACCGGAGAGCTATAAGGTGACCGTGAAGGTCTGATTATTCCGTCATTAAGGAGTTGTTCCACTTGCTTTTCGACTTCAGATTTCAGAGAATTCGGGAAAGGGTAGTAGCGAGTATATACGGGATCATCCGCTGAAGTTCTTATTTCTGCTACTACTGCTGTCGTATAAGTTAACCTTTCCTCAGGTTCAGAAAATAGGTTTTTGTGATTATTTATTAAAGCACTTAATATTTTTCTCTGCGCAACTGTTAGGTTTCCAAAATCTACAGTAATAGAATTGACATCTTGCGATTTGAGTTGCTTAATTTTTACGTTTACTTGGTTTAAAATTGTTATGAAACTTCCTTGGGTGTGGATAACAGCGCCTAATGATTGAAGGCTATCGTAACCTAAGATACCGTAGAATGTTTTAAGAGTGGGTAGGATAAAAAAATAAATTTTTAAGTCGTTTAATCCGAAAAGATTGAGGAATGTGTGGTGGCTAACTTTTACGTCACCGGCTATGGACTTAGCATAGAAAATATTTTGATTGGGAATCATTTTTTTGACTATATCGGGTTTTATATAGTTCTTACTGGAACCAGTATCTATTAAGAATTTATAAATTTCGCCAGTCCTCAATCTACATTCAAAATACGGTAGTGAGGACTGTGTTAGTCTAAAAAATGAATGTCGCTGAATTCTAACGACTGGTCAGGTAGGTTTTGATGTTCCGTAAAATCGGAAAAGCCTTGGGCCAAAGGATCGTTATTCTGATCTAAGTTTAGGCCATGAGTGAATTGTTCACAAACTTGGGCATAAGCTTTATCTTCAGAATATGAATTTGCTTCATGATAGCTAATTGCCTGATTCTCTGCAGACTCTAGAGATGAGTCTATATGATAATTTTGTTGCTTTGATGGCTTATAAGCATTCGACTGTTGTTGAAAGGATGATTTCTGTTGCTGTTGGGCTGAGTTGAAATATGTCTTATGGTTTTGATTGTTAACGCCTCTTAGTTGGTTACTACGTCCCAGTGTTAAAGGTTCATTCTTAATGGGGTTCTGATTTGGGAATGTCCTAGAGGCCTGGAATCGGTTTTGTGAAAAGTTATTGGTATGTTGTTGAGGCGTAAAATTATTGCGCGGTTGGAAACCAAACGCGGGGCCTTGTTGAATCGGGGCATTGCTGAGCAAGGTTCTTCTTGAACCCTCCGTAATTGTTCAGCATAAAATTGGCCCTACAGTGTTGATTTTCATACTTGAGGCAAAGGTATAGTGCCTGTGGTAAATCCACGGGTTCCTTCATACATAGAAGGTCAGACAAGTTACCTTTAAGACCTCTGATAAAAGTTTCTAAGGCTTTATCCCTGTACGTCTTAGTTAAGAGTTGCATTGACTCAGAACCGATTTTCATACAGGAAACTTTATTAACTATTAGTGTTAATTGCGAATTCACGGCCTGATAAAACTGTTGGACACTCTGGTTTCCTCGTATGAGACTTACCATTTGGTATTCAAGTGTGGCAATGTCTCGCTTGTCGGCATAATGCATTGTCAAGCAATGCGAAATACTTTCCCAATTTAAGGGAGTGTTATAGGCTTCTAGAGCCGCATCCGCTTGTCCTACAATTTTATTTCTAATCACATTGATTATACCATAATATTTAGGCGTTTCCTTAGAATTTTCAAAAATTTGTAACACCCTTTCTACGCTTTTCTTCCAGGAAGAAAATTCACTAGCCTCTCCCGAGAAGTTTCGTAAGCATCTTACCACATCTGGGATTTTTTCTAATCCATCTAGATTGGTTTGGTATTGTGGTAGTATTGTCTGATCTATATTTGAAAAACGTGATGTATTTGGATTCATGACGCCTTCAAAGATTCTCCTCCCTTGTTGTTCTAATACACGACTTACAATTGAAGTTACTAGCGTGTCTAATTCGGGGGTAGAACGGATTTCTTGTATTCCATTGCTATGCGATATACTTGAATGGAATGAATTGCTTGAGTCTTGGGGTTGGGGAGGTGGTGAGTAAGTAAGGTTAATAGTAGGAATTGGGTTCGCTGAACCGTGTGGCAACGAATCAGTGTCGGCCACATTTTGAACATGGCCCTGACTTGGGTTTGCAGCATCAGCAGGAACGTCTACTCCCGCGCCTGTTCTGGTATTGGTCATTTTATGTATTATGTTGTGGTTGGGTAAAACAAATAAGGATCTATGATTCAGTTAATAATTTAAAATTTTCTGGAAATATTTTTTCTTGGATTCTATATTCCAAATTATGTTCTTTTGATTTTTTTTTTTCTTCACGCTAAATATTTTTTCTTTATATTTCTTAAAACAAAAATATCAAGTTATGAAACTACTTTTTCCTTAATCCTATTTCACTATATATTGTATGTATATATTTCCTTTATTTTATTTAAAATTCTTTTTGTTTATAAAAGTAAAATTGATCTTCTTTAAAATTTGATTTAAAATATCTATTAATTTTTTTCTTTTTTTTTTAAATTTTCTTTATAATCTTAAATATCTAACTTACAATAATAGAAGAAGATTCTTCATTCCTCGGATGGTGCGGCTAGCTTATTTAAATCAGCTTCCGGTTCGTCTTCCTGAATTTGATGTTCATGGCTACTGCGGGGCCCTTGTAGACACTTTCGGTCCTTTCACCACAACACGAGTTATTTGGACCACGGAGAGTTTGTTTTAAGCGCGCACTCGCGGTACCGTCAGTCCTTATCAGGATTTTATTAAAACGGTTCACTAATTAAACTTAGCGCGATACTGTCAGTCCGTATCTGGATTTTACTAAAACAGATCACTAATTAAACTTAGCGCGATACCGTCAGTCCGTGATAGGATTTTTTTTAAAACTGGTTTTCACAACTACGCACAATTATCTCCGCGGTCCCTGCTCGGGCGCCAATTAAACTTATTTACGTTTATAATTTAAAAAAATAAATTTTTATTTTTAGGAGGTTGCTACCTCAATTCAAAATCAAAACTATAACTAACTTACAATATCTTTTCTTAAACATGATTTAGCAAAATACGTCTACACTTCTAGGTGCTGCTTCTAGCGGATGTTCCCACAGGTGGTGTTGTGTTTAATTGTATCCAATTCCTGCTACATGCGGGAATGCAGTAGCTTCTTCATGCCAGACGCAACGTCAGCAATCTCAATCGTGGGAATGATCATGTGTTGCAGATTTGTTTGGTATGAACAAATTTGTTTGGTGTTAACTTATACATCAAGGCACAACTGGGTCAATGCCAAGGCCATCCAATGAACTTTACTTGAACTGTATTTGCACCATCGACATCGGTCGTTCCCAACTAGTGGTACCTGCGACCGAAAAGTACAAGGTATAGAAGTCAACATCATCAACATCAGTCGCTCCCAAGTAGCTGTTGTTGCGACCGAAAAATACAAAGCATTTGTATCAATCATAACACCTGCATCGACAACGAATATAGAACATAAGCACAGAGCATCAACATCAACGGCATCGGCTGCCCTTGACACATATAATTTTGCATCATCGATCGTCGCTCCCAAATAGCGGTAGTTGCGACCGACAACGATGGCTTAGTTTAAACCAGCTAAGCTATTTGGACCGAATGAAGACTATGGTATCATCAACAACAACAAGTGCTATGCATATATGGAATGCTTTTGAATAAAAGCCTATACTGTATATAGGCAGACGACACAGTCCATTAAAAATCATCATCGACGCATCATCTCCGCTCTTATTAAATATTAAATAAAAAATAACACTTATTGAAGTTAAATTACAATTTGTTGTCTTTTCATTTTTCACTGGTTTTTTTTTTTTACTCTTTTCGCTCCACTTGCAAATTGAACATTTTGCTTAATATTCGGCTAAAAAGCTAGCCGCATCAGACCCTTTTGCGACTTCAAAGACAAATTGTGATGAACTTAATCTACCCATAAGGCCAAAAACGGTCAGGAAGCGTTGAAGAGCTTTCGGTCTTTTTGCATTTCGACTAGCTAAAAAACCTGTTCTTACTGCTAAACATGGTAAAAAAAAGGTAATCCGTAAAAGGGAAAGTCTTAAAATTTCTAATCAAAACATTTAACCCAGGGTTGAATTTGCAAAAAATCATATTAACTAGTCTTTAAGCAAATGGAGGAGTGTGCTTTTCTGTGATGAAAGCAAATTCAACTTATTTTACTCCGATGGTGCAAGGACAGTGAGGCGCTCAAATGGTACGCGATTAAAGCCTGCAAAAGTACTCCCTACAGTTAAGCACGGTGGAGCCTCGGTGATGGTTTGGGGCAGTTTTTCAAGAGCAGGCTGAGGTCCTATACACCAAATCACAGGAATTATGGACCGTTTCCAATATAGGGACATTTTGGAGTCAGTAATGCTTCCATACGCAGAGGAAGAAATGCCTCTGCGTTTGGTTTTTCAGCAGGATAATGACCCTAAACATTCTTCAAAGCTACTAAAAGAGTGGTTTGCAACTAAAAATATTCGTGTCTTAGAATGGCCATCTTAATCACCCGACTTAAACCCAATAGAAAACTTGTGGGCCATTTAAAAAAAAAAGCACAGGCCAACAACTTCTCTGTTTGTAGCTTTGAAAAATGAATGGGAGAATATTCCTGCTTATGTTTTCGTAAATTTAATCCAGTCATTGCATCGTCGATGCCGAGCTGTGATAAAAAACAGGGGTTACTGGACAAAATATTAAATAAATAATAAAAGTTTATTACAAAAAAATAAAATCCGGTTAGTTTTTCACATAAAAATTTTGAATTAACTCTAATTTTTTTAATTTATTTTTGTTTTGATGGATAAAGTTCCATGGTTTTTGTTTCAAATAATAAAATTGTTCAATAAAAATGGGAAAAAATTGCAAACATTTGATTTTTTCATTTTTATACCACAAACCAACAATCAATGAAGTTTACCAAAAAAATCCGGAATGTTTTTCACCCCACTGTACATACAACAACTCTGGTATCCGAGAGGAAATGCGTCTGCAGTGGCAGAGCAGAATCTATGACTCACAGCGCAGTAGCCAGGATTTTTTTTCGGGAGGAGGGTAGCTTGCTTCCAAATCTTACAAAGAATTCTTTGAACGAAAAAACTAGATGTACACTTCGCTTCAACTTAATAAGCACACAAATTTTCAATGGTTTAAGTTTTATAAATATTTTAAATTGTTAAATTATGTTGAAAATTGAAGAAGTTACACTTGTTTTCACACGCCCAAAAACAAAAAATTACATCAGAATGAGTTATATTGAGTTATATAAAATAAAAAAATAAAGTTGGGTGGTTCAGTACTCTTGCAATAAAAGTCGGGGGAGAGTACGATAACTCAGGCGACAAAGTTTAATGACGGATTTGTATAGAACAGTTAAAAACAAGCATTTTTTTACTATGGGAGGGGGGTCTACTTCCCCCTTTTAGGCGGTAGGGGCAATTTAAAAAATATGTACGTTAGATGGAAAACTAATAATTAAAAAATAACGATAATATTTACAGCTAAATTTTATACATTTTTTAAAGTCAACACTTCTGTCTATTAGCCAGTTTGTTCAACCCGTTTTACAAAATTACAATTCCTAAGACTTAAAATTGCTTTGTACACATTATTTTGCAACTCATTGTATTACTACATTTTTTCGAAGTAATTATTATTGTCAATTTACTCAATCTGTCAAAAAATACACGTTGTTCGAAAACGTTAATTTCCTTTTTACTCCATTATTAAATTGTACTCCAAAGAGGTTAAAACTAATAAAATCCAATTATTGAATTATATAATTTGCATATAATAACGATTACGTTTTTAACGTAATCCTCAAATAAAATAAAAAACAATTTTATTCTTTTAACTTAAATTAAAGTTTTATTATACTTTTAATATTTAATACTAATACATTTAACAATTAATAATTAATAATGACGATGTCGTCTTTTCAAGAGGCGAGTAAGAATAATAATGACTACAAGTTACAAAAGAGATACAGCAAAAGCAAACAAGCAACTGTGCTTGCAAACAAGCACCTGCCTAATCTTATGGCGTTGGTTGGTTGCTAGGCTGTATAAGGATTATAAAAATTATAACAAAAGCTGTGCTCCAACTTGATCTTGCAGAAGATGAAGTTGGAGAACCAATTTTATTTTCGGAGTACAAGCCACGCTGTGGTATTTGCCTGCAAAGACCAAGTGTGGCAAAAAGCTTCTCCTTGGGTGCATTGGGGGGATCGTGGAAGCACATTTTAGTATGTAACACCTCCCCACCTAAAAGTTTTTTGGTCCCCGAAAATGATAACTTATAAATTATCTTCAAAAAGTATTTTTTCTTCATTTATAACTATCTATCAGTGGCGTGGCGTCCATATAAGTCGATTATTTCCGACTTACCTTTTGAAATTCCCACTTACAAATAATATACATACTTTCAAACTCCTTCTCCTAATAGTACGGGAGGTAGCGTTAATTTGGAAAAGTGATAAGTACCCGGGCTGAAATTAATAGTATAGATAGTTTTCCACTAATACATAATAAATCTGGCCGTCAGCCGCCTGGGTAGCGGTGGACCTAGGTGTGAGGGCGGATCAAAGTGGTAATTTTTTTTTCCAAAAAGTCATTTTACCCGGCTCCAAAATTTGAGGAATGGTTATTGATGTTGTACTGAATCCAAAAATTGCAGTCAGCAGCATAGATGGCGGTGGAAAGACCGTCAGCCAAGCACCTGAACTTGTAAAAAATTTTGAAAAAAAGTCATTTTACTCGGGCTGATTTTTTTACAGATGAATCTTCAACCTTTCAAGATAATAAAACAAACCGTCAGCCGCCCGGGTAGCGGTGGAAAGACCGTCAGCCGACGTCATCAACATGACGCCCTCCCAGTTCACCTGAGCGTTACTCAGTCACTTTAAATGAAAAACTGACGACTTTTATCCCCACTAACATTCGGTTTATGGCTAATTTTATTTTTGTTAGTAAGCAAACAATCTGAAAATTATAATTTCCATCGATTTAATATTAGTTTCATATTAATTTCATCACTTTTGCCGAAGGTAACTAAATTAGTCAAGTAAACGGAACTCGAAAAAGAAGATAGTTGCCCCAAAAAGGTAGGGTAGTGCTATTTTTTTTATATGTTGTAAAGTATATATAGTAGAAGAAAAAAAATAAATTACACAACCACGCCCCCTCCACCCCTTCACCATTCTCGAAAAAAATTTCCTACGAAATACATATTTCAATTATTATTTTTGGTTAAGCCGTTTTGCCGCTATAGCCAGCTGAAAAAACGCCAAAATTTGTCTTTTTTTTAAACCCGTTTTCTCGATTTTTTTTTTTCATTCAGACTTCAAAAACTGTACTTGTAATTGCAAATATCTAAAACTACATAAAATTCTCTATAAAATGAACATCTTAATTATTTATTTAGGCCAAACCGTGTAACCGCCAGAGCACTTTTAAATAAAAGGTATGTCATAACTAGAAAACGCGAAGTGAACTGGATTTCATTTATTAATTTCATCACTTCTTGCCAGAATCCCAAATGTTTTTTTTTCATTTTTACATAATAAAAAAGGTATTATGTATGTATACCGTATATACAGGGTGTCCCGTAAAGGATAGTCCAAACTGAATATGGTGAAAGGCCAGTTCATGACCATTCAGAATTTGGTAACTTGTTCATCCCAAATCGTAACGGTTTTCGAGTAACGGCTGTTTTTTTGAAATTTGCCCAAACCCCTACTTTGGACCACTGTTTTGCTCACCCGTCCATAATTGATTTTTATTTTTCCACCAAAATATTGACCAGAAATAAAACTTTTTTTGTGCATTCAAAAAATTTTTATTTTAGTCCACCATTTTTATAAAATTACTAGATAAATTCATAGTTTGATCAAAATTAATTTTTTACTTCAATATTTGAAAGAGCGCCCTGAAAAAAAACCGTATGACACAATACTGGCCCTTACTTTTCAAATTTCTAAAAAGGTATAAATCTTACCAATACGAATTCCCAATCAAAAGTTATTACAGTTTAAACTCGGTAAGTCGTGGTTTTAATAAAAATTAAAATAAATTCTTTTTTTGTTTTTGTAATGTTGTTTGTTTCATGTTTTTTTTTTGTGTTTTTAGTTTTCTTACGTGTTGTTTTTTATTGTTGTTTTTTAATTTTTTTCACTGTCGGTACTTTAACGCAAATTTTCTTTTTTCATTGTAATATTAGCGAAATCGTATATCAATTTCAATAGTTAATTTCATTTTCAAAGCAAGTTAATTCTACTAACAATGGCGGTCTTTAAGTTTAAGACGCCACGCTTGGTCAATCCTTGTACTAATGTTTTATTTATTTTTACCGCTAATGGCATGGCTGGTAAAAATTTCAAAACGTTCAAAAGTAATGGCGCTTATTAGTCATTCAAAGTGAAATAGTTATTTTTTCTTTTTTGGTTTTTTTTAAAACGCTTTTAATTGAAAAAAATAAAGTGTTTTACATGCCACGCGAATATGCTTCAATGCATTACATTTATGGAGAATGTGGAGGAAACGCTAGATTAGCAGCTAGGACATATGCTGAAAGGTACCCAAATGCTTCACATCCCGACCATCGCCTTTTCATACGGGTTCACTTGGCTTATTTGGAGGGCAGGGCACCAGGGAGAAGTCTAGGACAAGGAAGAAGTCAACGCCACCATGATGAGGCAGTTTTGCGTGCTGTGCAGACTGAACCTTCTACTTCTATTAGAGCTATCGCAAGGACAACAGGGATCTCAAAAACAAACATCCAAAGACTGCTGAAAAGGAACAAGCTGCATTCCTTTCATTTGCAACGTATTCAAACTCCTCTTCCAAGGGACTATACACAAAGGGTTGAATTTTTTCGGACGGTGCTCCAAAAAAACCATGAGAATCCAGATTTTTTCAACAAAATATTGTGGACCGACGAATCATCTTGCAAAAAAGATGGATTTGTCAACTTGCATAACCTCCATAGTTGGCAATTGGAAAATCCGCATTTGGTGCGAGAACAAAATTCCCAATACCAGTTCAAAATAAATTTGTGGACTGGGATTTTGGATGGCCACATTATAGGACCCATTGAACTGCCGCATACACTAAATAGTGAAATTTATTTAGATTTTCTGCAAAATAGGCTATTTTTTTTGTTGGAAGACGTGCCACTTGCCATAATACAGTCTATGTGGTATCAACACGACGCCGAACGGTTGCCCAGCTCATTACAATAGAAATGTGAGACGTTTTTTGGACATTTCTTACCATGAACGATGCGTGGTGGACCAATTTTATGGCCACCTCGGTCACCAGACCTTAATCCGTTGGACTTTTTTTATTGGGGCTGTCTCAAGGAAAAAATCTATGCTAAGCCTATTTCAAACATAAGTGAACTCCAGCAACGTATTCAGGTTTCTGCTGCAGAAATAAGCAACTCGATAAGCACAAGGAATTTAAAAAGACAGTTTTTTAAACGCTGTCGAGCTTGTATACGTGCAGGTGGGGCACATTTTGAACAATTTTTATAAATAAACTGGGTTAAAAAATTAAAAATGTAAACGAAAACAAATTAAAAAAAAAACAAGAAAAAAACACAAAAAAAAACATGAAACAAACAACATTACAAGAACAAAAAAAGAATTTATTTTAATTTTTATTAAAACCACGACTTATCGAGTTTAAACTGTAATAACTTTTGATTGGGAATTCGTATTGCTAAGATTTATACCTTTTTAGAAATTTGAAAAGCAAGGCAATTTTTTTAAAGTAAGGGCCAGTATTGTGTCATACGGTTTTTTTTTCAGGGCGCTCTTTCAAATATTGAAGTAAAAAATTAATTTTGATCAAACTATGAATTTATCTAGTAATTTTATAAAAATGGTGGACTAAAATAAAAATTTTTTGAATGCACAAAAAAAGTTTTATTTCTGGTCAATATTTTGGTGGAAAATAAAAAAAATGAAAAATCAATTATGGACGGGGTGAGCAAAACAGTGGTCCAAAGTAGGGGTTTGGGCAAATTTCAAAAAAAACAGCCGTTACTCGAAAACCGTTACGATTTGGGATGAACAAGTTACTAAATTCTGAATGGTCATGAACTGGCCTATCACCATATTCAGTTTGGACTATCCTTTACGGGACACCCTGTATATACGGTATACATACATAATACCTTTTTTATTATGTAAAAATGAAAAAAAAAACATTTGGGATTCTGGCAAGAAGTGATGAAATTAATAAATGAAATCCAGTTGACTTCGCGTTTTCTAGTTATGACATACCTTTTATTTAAAAGTGCTCTGCAGTTACACGGTTTGGCCTAAATAAATAATTAAGATGTTCATTTTATAGAGAATTTTATGTAGTTTTAGAAAATTTAGAGATATTTGCAATTACAAGTACAGTTTTTGAAGTCTGAATGAAAAAAAAAAAATCGAGAAAACGGGTTTAAAAAAAAGACAAATTTTGGCGTTTTTTCAGCTGGCTATAGCGGCAAAACGGCTTAACCAAAAATAATAATTGAAATATGTATTTCGTAGGAAATTTAATATACTTTATTTTTGTAGAAGAATATTGATCCCAAAAATTTACAATTTCTGAGTTTTTGACAAAAACTTGAAAAAAGTCGAAAATTGTGGTATTTTCTGCGATTGGTTTTTCGAGAATGGTGAAGGGGTGGAGGGGGCGTGGTTGTGTAATTTATTTTTTTTTCTTCTACTATATATACTTTACAACATATAAAAAAAATAGCACTACCCTACCTTTTTGGGGCAACTATCTTCTTTTTCGAGTTCCGTTTACTTGACTAATTTAGTTACCTTCGGCAAAAGTGATGAAATTAATATGAAACTAATATTAAATCGATGGAAATTATAATTTTCAGATTGTTTGCTTACTAACAAAAATAAAATTAGCCATAAACCGAATGTTAGTGGGGATAAAAGTCGTCAGTTTTTCATTTAAAGTGACTGAGTAACGCTCAGGTGAACTGGGAGGGCGTCATGTTGATGACGTAGGCTGACGGTCTTTCCACCGCTACCCGGGCAGCTGACGGTTTGTTTTATTATCTTGAAAGGTTGAAGATTCATCTGTGAAAAAAACAGCCCGAGTAAAATGACTTTTTTTTCAAAATTTTTTACAAGTTCAGGTGCTTGGCTGACGGTCTTTCCACCGCCATCCATGCGGCTGACGGCAATTTTTGGATTCAGTACAACATCAATAACCATTCCTCAAATTTTGGAGCCGGGTAAAATGACTTTTTGAAAAAAAAAAAATTACCACTTTGACTCGCCCTCACACCTAGGTCCACCGCGGGCGCGGCGGCTGACGCGCATTTTTATGATACACATACAAATATCTTTCAATTCTGATAAGAATCATCCCGGTTAAAATCACTCGGAAAATTTCAACGCTGCCTCCCGTACTATAACAACATGAATCTTATAAAATCATACGCCTGCACACACTGCACTGCTAACATTATTTTACCCTCTCTGCGGTCTATTCTGAACATACACACACGACTGCTTTTCAACTCACTCCACAAACAAACACAAAATGATAGGAAAAAAATAAAAAAGGTCATCGGAATAAGTCGGGTTATAAAATTCATTTCTGGATAGAACAAATTTGTTGTCTTTCCTCTTTATTCATATACTATTCACTATTCACTGCGTTCGACACCTCTCTGTTTAATACACGCTTTCTTATGGAATAAAGTAACCCGGTACTCATCGTCATATTTGTTGAATTCGTATGTATCTTTCAATCACTAGGCTGATGAACCAAATGTAGCAAGGTTGATGTAGGCTGCTGTTGGGGTGATGACGATGAAGCAAATGTATTGCGCAGTGCGCAGAGCTGATGCAGGTTGAGGTAGGTTTCTTTTTATAAGAAAAGGTTATGCAGAAAAAAAATGAAAATGAAATAACCCGGTCTACATCCGACTTTTTTGGTGAATTTGTATGAATTTGTATGCTTTGGGCTGATGTGTCAAAGGTTGCCACTTCAAGAAAAATATGCGCTGTATATAAGATTTACTGGCATAAGACATATTTTTGTCAGAAAGTACACAAAATTACTGCAATTTCCATAAAGTGGTACAACTGGCCTAAATGAATTCAACAGGTCCCAAGTGATGGCTTTTCTAATTTGAAAAACTTAGTTTACCAGCAGAACGCAGTGTGAAACTTAAATCGATTTTGTGTTACTTGTGAATGTAAAAAAATATTGACAGTTAAATCTTTAAAAATTCGAAATAAAAGTGCAAAAAGTGTGAAAAGTTTTTTGGTATTAAGATTCAGTTGTTTGATTATGGCTTTATTAAGTGTAGACTGTTGTTTAACAGATTTTCTCTTAGAGGAATCAAATAATTTTAATCAGCTTAGTTTTATAAAGAAAAAAAAGTTATAATAGATTTATAATAGATTTTAAAAGAAAAGATGGTTTCACTTCTCATTTCAATGTTTCATTATACCAAAAGTATACTTGGTTGACTGCCAGTTCTAAGTTAAATAAAATGTTTTGTTTTCCTTGCCTTCTGTTTTCCAATTCTCCTAGTGTTTGGAGCCGTACAGGCTACGCCGACATTAATAATTTGGTTAACTCTGCAAAAAAGCATGTCAAAACGGAAAAACATATTCTCAGTTGTTTATCTCTGCATGAATTTGGCAATAATCGAATGGAAACCTCTTTAGGCAATTCTTTTATAGCGCACAACAAAACTGTTGAGAGGAATCGTAAATTAATGGAGCGTTTTATTGATACGGTAGTTCTTTTAGGCAAACAGGAGCAGGCATTCCGGGGTCACGATGAAAAGTCGGATTCCAACAATCGTGGAAATTATATTGAAACAATATTATACTTATCCAAATATGAAACGTTGATGGACACTCATTTAGAACAGTGTTCAAGTGTACAAAATCCAATTTTTTCCGGTCTCTCAAATGACATACAAAACGATTTGATACACAATATCGCTGCAGTTTTAAAATCTGAAATCTGAATCTTACGATGGTGCGGCAGTTATGTCAGGGGAAGTGGGTGGTGTGAGAAAGAAAGTCCTTGATGCTTGTCCAATGGCTAACTTTATTCCTTGCTACGCACTGGTTTTAAATTTAGTTTTATCGCGATCACTTGAAAATGTATGGGAATTAAAAGTTTTTTTTTTGGTAATATTAACACTATAGTCCGTTTTTTCAATAAATCAACTAAACGTTCAAATCTTTTGAAACAAATAGCCAACCGACGCATGCCTGGGGTTTCGGAGACTCGCTGGCATTATCATTCGCGAATAATAAACGTAATTTTAAATAGCAGATTAGATATTATTGAAACTTTTAACAGAATATTAGATAACCCTAACGAATGGGACAATGACAGGCTTTCTATAGCCGAGAGCCTGTTAGTTAAATTAGAAAGCAAAGATTTTTGCTTTTTTCTCAAAACTCTCTCCGAAATTTTAGCTAAGACTGATATTCTTTTTAATTTAATTCAAAATAAGCAAACGGAAGTTGAATTTGCAAAAAGAGAAATCGAAAGTTTTGAGTCTTGGCTTTGCTCTGACTTTCTGAAAAAATTTGAATCAATTTTTGAAAGTTTGAAGGATTTTGCTGAGCCGCCACGAAAAAGAAGAATGCTCGAAATCGATTCAAAAACACACTACACATGTCTTTTTGTAGAAATAAAGGACAATATTATATCCCAAATTAATTCAAGATATAAATCCTTTACAAGTTTAATTTTTTTAGATTTACTTAATAAATCGAAATATGATAATTTTGCAATTTCAAATCCAGATGAAAAAATATCTTCCCTTATAAATTTTTTCCCTGGAGTTTTCGATTTTACAGTTTTAAAAAACGAACTTAGAGTTTTATATACAACACCTTCTCTTCGACACCTTAAAGTTCTAGCACTTCATAAGCATTTTAAAAATGAAATATTGCATGACACATTTCCGCAAATTTTTAACTTGAGTAGTTTATTTTTAACACTAGGTACCGATAACTGTTGCTTCCGTGGAGAGATCTTTTTCAGCTCTAAAGCGAATTCATACATATCTAAGAAATTCGCAAGGAGAAAATAGGCTTTCTGATTTAGCACTACTATCTATAGAAAAAAAACTTCTTTTAAAAATAAAAAGTAGACCTGAGTTTTACGAAAAAGTTCTTGCTGAATTTAATAAAAAAGATCGTAATTTATTATTAAAAAAAATGTCAATTTATATTTGTTGTATAGGTATATATCTTATGAAGAGTTTAATTTATTTTTTTAATTTATTAATGAAGAAATATTTGTGAAGTTCCTTATTTTTTTTTTTTAAATACCAAAATTTTATTTAAGATATCGCATTTGCATCTGCCAAAAAGGTTTCTTTCGAAGCCGCTTTTATTATGCCTTGAGCTCATTGTAACTTTCTACATTAATGACTTAATGGTATAACAAAATTGGCTTGAATTGCTCAACTTTTTAGGCTTGATAAGCAGATATACATTGCACGAAAAAATTTCAAACATACATATTTGCAGTTTACTTTTCTGGTGGCTAATTTTTATTCGACTTACCTTTTGATATTATTCACGCCACGCCACTGCTATCTATTCGTTTGTATTGAAATATTGAAACATAACACTATAAGACTAATTAACAAACTTTCATTGTTCTTTTAACTCGCTCTTTTTTTTTTTTTTTTTTTTTTATACAATTCTTTGATTGTTCGATACTTATTTTTGACTTTTGTTTTTTTTTCTATAAATAAAAATCCTTATTTCCAAAAAAAATTTGTGCATTGTAGGTATTATTTTGTTAAATTAACTTTTCATTTTTGTTGATAACATTTGTTTTCGTTTTTATTTTTTTTTTACAATAGGTAATAATCTCTTAAAGAAGTAAATATTCGTTATTTACATTCCTTGTTTCTACAACAGTTTTTTTTTTGTTTTTTACTTGTTTTTTTTCATTAAATTTCAGTAAATACATAACTTAAATTTCCGTAACACAACTAAATTCCGTTGATTATTCATTTATTGTTAATTTCGATGAATTTTAAATGATTTAAAAAAAAAAATCTCCTGGACAGAGAAGTACCTATGCATAACGTGCATAACAAGTGTGATACATATGTAAGAAGTATAACACTTCTTAACTTTGCTTCCTTGAACGCGACAATCATTCACTTTAAGGAGCTAAAAACCTGAACGCTGTCTTTAATTTACAACTCACGAGTAATCATGAGCCGAACGAATTAATTTTTTTCAATTGGGGTTGGTCGTTTTCATTGGAATGACAAATGGAAAGGAAGGAAGTATTTGCCATCCATTTTTTGTTTTCAGTTTACTGTTTCAAATCGCGATTTCAAAACGACTTACAAAAATATGAAGCAGAACAAACAAAATAAAATATCAACCAAAATACTTACATTCGAAGAACAAAAGTCAACCAACAATAAGAAAATTTCAAGAATTAGGAAATATAATACTTACTCTCAAAAGAGAGAAAAAAAAAGATTCGCCGGTCCACGGTGGAATGTGAAAAAGAAGAAAAAAAAGTATGTACACTATGTACATGCATAGAAAAGGTAAATTCGACTACCTACTCAATATTCAATTTTTATTATAAAATTTAAGTGTTCTGGTATTTATACCTTCGTTTTAATTGTTTTTTGTAATACTTTGTATTTCGTTTTGTGGATTTATCTATTACATAATGTAGTTCCCCTCGGCTGAATATTTATTCAACTTTTTGTATTTTGGTTTACCCTTTACAACTGTTCTGTTTTTAACTAAATCTGGACATAGGTCATGGTCAGTGTCAGTGTTCTTATTTCTTTTTAACACGCTTTTATTAGTTTCACCTGTATGTTTGTTTGTTTGTTTGTATGTATGTAACTGACTCGTTGGGGCTCAATTTTGCCGCACTTTAAGCGATCAGATTTACTTCAAATGTTGTAGACTTAGCAACGACCACGGACAATACAATATTTTGATAAGCTTATCTAATTATCCTGATTAGGATTGTCAGGATTAGTGGTTTTAAGCATTAGATGAAATGGTTCGATTACGAAATAATTCATAAGACTTGTTCGCAAATAAAGTTATACCACTATGTCTCGCTGTTTATGTTGGCAACATAAAATTTCTTGAATATCTTTTCTATGGAGATGCAACTGTTAACACATCTGTACATATTAAAGACGGTTTTATAGCAAATCGAACTAAAAAGTGAAAAATAAAATATAGTTTAAAAAAAACTAAAAAAACACGCTTTAATAGCAAATCGAACTAAAAATCAGAAAATAAATTTTAATTTATATTTTATTCAACAGTTATGTATAAGAAGTATACTAACTCATCAATATGTTTCAATAATTTTCAAAAATTCTAAAATAAAAATAAAGTCATGAAAAGCAAATAAATTTCATTGTAAAAGAGCGTGGGGTGCTCGATATCGATTGTTGTAAATATATGATTAGTAGTTATTTGTAAACATAGAGTTAGTATAGAAATATGATATAAAAAGCACCCCAAGCTTTTTTACAATGAAATTCATTTTCTTCTCATGACTTTATTTTTATTTTAGAATTTTTGAAAATTATTGAAACATATTGATGAGCTAGTATACTTCTTATAACTGTTGAATAAAATATAAATTAAAATTTATTTTCTGATTTTTAGTTCGATTTGCTATTAAAGCGTGTTTTTTTAGTTTTTTTAAACTATATTTTATTTCTATTGCTTTTTCTTTTTGTTCTTTTAGAGTTTTGTAGTGACTTTCGATATCTTCTCTGCCTATGTTTTTGTAAAGAAAATCTATTGGCCCATTGTATATCAATTTGCATAGTACTCTCATGCCACCTAGCGATCACACCCCTAACTACATAATTTTCTGGTTGCTGTTTCTGTGTATATACAAGTGCGCCCTCAGACGACCACACCCCACAACACAAAAACCATCGTGATGATAGTACTATAAGTTTTATATACAATGATTGGCCTAAGTTTCGTCGTGGAGTGTATTGTGTTGTTGTAAATAGTGATAATTTTGGTAAGTTTGTCATTCAACTCTGAAGTGTCTTTTGAAGCATCCAAAATTCTTAAGTGCTCGCTTAGAGTGCCATGTAGCATTGTATTGTATTGAGGAACGAACGACGCGACCTCTGATGAGACGGACGGAAGCTTTTTCCAACCTGAAGTGGAGACGAGTGTAGACTTGAAAGTGGGGTAGTCACAGAGAAAAAGAATAATAAATATGAGTGTTGAGGAAATAACAGAAGATAGAGAACGATGTATAAAATTGGAATGGAAATTTATGGGAGTTGGAGGGAGTTAGGAAAAAACACTTTTTTCTTCATTTCTCTTTTGCAAAGGGGAATTATTTGAATTTTTTTTGCTAGGTAGGTAAGGAATGGGCAATGAAAATTCGTGAAGAAAAAACGATTTTGTTTTGAAATTTTTCAAGTAAAAGGCCCGTATGCAATTCGTCACTTTGCACATAGAAAAATATTTTTAATTTTATTTTTTCTTGAAAATTGAAGTAATTATGAAAGGAATTTCTTAATATTTTATTAATTGTTTTTTAATTTCACGTAGTTGTTTATACTTACGTGATATTTTAAAATTATTGAAAGTTGAGATAAAAATATTGCTATGGAAAATTGAAGTAAATTTAAAATTTTTTTCTGTTAGGTATTTGAAAATTCAAGTAACATTTTCAAATTGAAACGTGAGTTATTGAAGATGTTTAAAATTCACGTTAATTTTTAAAATTAATAAATTCTGTTGAAAATTTACGTGAAATTTTGAATTTACTTAAGAACTTTAAAAATTCACGTCAAAGTCTAATTTACTTAAGAAACATGAAAATCACCGTGAAAATTTAAAATTATTAATTTCTTTTAAAAATTCACGTGATATTTTAAATTTGTTAAGGACTTGAAAATCCAAGAACTTTTAAAATTCCCGTAAAATATAAAAACAGTGAGCAATAAAATGACGTGTTTTTGGAAAATGGACGTGAAATTTATAAAATGTTCTAATTCTTTGGAAGTACACCTAGAATATTAAAATTAAATAAGTTTTTTGAAAACTACGTGTTTTTTAATGTTCCGTGTTTTTTTTGAAAACTCACGTGAAAAATATAAAACGAGGTAATTTCTTGAGAATTAACCTGGAATATTGAAACTACGTGTTTTCTTAAAGTTTGGTGTTTTGTTTTTGAAAACTCAAGTGAAATTTCTCGAAAATTCACAAGAAATTTTGTATTTCTTTGAGAACTACGAAAAACCACAGGAAAATTAAAAGAAAAAGGTTAAAACTATGACATTTTTTTAAATAATTAAAACTTTTGAAATTTCACGTGAAATTTTTGGAATTAAATATGTATGTAGGTACTTAATTTACTAAAAAAAACTTTTTAAAATTTTAAATTTCATTGAGAACTATCCACGTGAAATTTTTAACTTCATTTGATACAAAAATTCACGTGAAAATTATTTAAACTTGAAAATTCAGGTTAAATTTTTCGATTTGCTTAAAATACTAAAATTCACGTGGTATCTCAAATTTACTTAAAAATTTGGAATATTGAAGTGATATTTTGAAAAATGAATATACAAATACGTTTATTTTTAAAAATATGTACATATTTGATTTTGTTCAAGAAATTTTCTTTCAAGCAAATATTTTTTTCTGAAAAAACTTTTTTTAATTTTACTGATGGAAATTCGCACGGAAACCTTTTTTTAGGCAGTAAAATTAAAAAACAAAAAACTGTTGCAAAAACTATTTTTAGTGATTTTAGGTACATCAATTTTGTTATCCTTTTAATTTTCAAATGGTGATTTCTTCAGATTTTAGAAATTAAAAGGATATCATGTACCTACCTATAAAAAAGAAAGATATCATAAAAATATGACTGTAACCAAATGACAAAAACCAAATACGTATTGTACCTACAATTCTACATTGTATATATAATAGATTCCATATACAATGAATTCTATCTTTTGCAAGAAAAAAAAATATAAATGTTTATGTAAAACATGAAATTTGGCAAGGTACACAGTTCACAAAAACCAAATACGTATAATAAATTCTATCACAAGCAAGAAAAAAAAGTTTAAATGTATCTGTAGGACATGAAAATTTGCAACATAGCTCTCATAATATCTCAAATCTCACAAAATCAAATAAAATACACGAAATTATTTGAAAATTGAAAATAATGTATGTAGCTATATCTACACTTCTACATATATGAAAAATGCAAAAAAAACAATAAATTCTTTTCATTTTCCCTTTGTTGCCATAACACCCATCAGCTGGCTCACCTATCTCCTTTACTCTGCCTAATTGTTGTCAGCAACTGTCAGAATCAAAATAATTATTCCTCTCACTCTATAAATTATTTTATATTCTTTCTGCCTACCTTCATTTCGATCTCTACAATCTGCTTTTTAGGCAACACCAGCGCCACCAAAAGAGAGAGAAAGGTAACTTAAAATCGTGTTCCATAGTACTACTATAGTTTCTATATACAATGCATGTAGCTTCTCGATATCAGCGTTACCAGTTTTGATTGATGCGGTAGTTTTATGAAAATTGCTTTGGTTTTCTTTTAAAAACTGTTCAACCGCAGAATGCAAAATGCAGGTCTCAAGGTCAGATATTATTTTGTTGGGTTTCCCTAAATATTGTATACGTTGTTTAATTGCACATAATATAGCAATCCAGTTTCTATCCTCTAACGGATGAATTGTGGCATATTTCGAAAACTTGTCGATAGTAGTGAAAAACATTTTTCCTCGTTCTGGGAACCAGATATCGACGAACAACATCATTAAAACATTTTGGTGTTTCCATGACCTGCATCGGTATGTGCAGTGGCTGCCGATCGTGTTTAACCACATTGCAGATATCACAATTATTAATAAATTTTTGTATTTCTATCTGCATTTTTGGATAGCAGTATATTTTTTTGAGTTCTGAGAATATTTCGTTTATTCCTCTGTGGTTTTTATGTAAGTGCTCATTTTTTATTATGACCCTTATTGCGAGTGTCGTTCAACTTTCGATGCGACAATAGTCGAAAGTATCGATAAATTTTCTTTTTGATATTGTGTATCTTAATCGACAGAGATATCTCTTACTGTGAATAGCGAATTTGCTTTTTGTGAATTAGTCCTATATTTTGACATCTGGTATCGTGATGGTACATGTAGGAAAATGTTTCTTAACTGAATTGGTAAATATTTATATAAAACGAAAACCGATAAATAATTTAAAACCAATAAATAATTCAGTTTTTAGGAACCTGAAATACTGATATGTACCTAAAATTTAAAAAGAAATTTTCAAATTAAAGCAAAAATTTAAAAAATAATTGCAATATAACGTTAAAAAAACATCAGGCGTGTTTTATTGCTAGTTTTTAGTAGATTAGTAATACAAGTTCCAATAAAATGCATCAATTTAAAAGTGAAGCTTATGACTTCATTATCATTTCAAGTCAAAAAAATATTTCATTTTTGCCCAACCTTTAACATAAAAGCAGTTTTATCTTTTCAATGATTGAACTACTTTGCCACTGACCATCGAAACCTTAAAAGTCATTTTATGTGAAAGTTATGAGTCAAGCTCAAAATTAGTATTGTTAAAATTATTAATTAATTCATAAACTTTAATTTTCTTGGTGCACCGAATGTTTGACGTACATTTGGGAGAGCCTTTATTTCCTTTTTAGTCGGTAGGGAAATTTTAAGGATTTTTTTTCGTATGCATTGGTCTTTTATTGTCTTCATATGCCATCACTGGCACATGTTTTGATTTTTTGTGTTATGAAAAAAATTGTTCATTAAATAAACGTAAGTAAATAAACGTAAGTATTGTGTAAAAAATCAAAGAATTATAAATAAGAAATGATATCTGTCGAGTTCTTTTTTGAGGATTTCGATGATGAAACCAACCACGACGACATCATTATGATTGCCAGAAATAGGAGGCTGCTAAGGGATGCTTCCAATCCTCTGGAGCTTCAAGAGAATTTGTTGGTGAATGAGTTAAAATACATATCATTTGGTAAAATAAAATTTATTACAGATTTTGAAACACTTCCGATTATCAAAACCCGCATTTGTTCAGTTGTTGGTGGACATCGTCTCGGCCTTGCACAGTCAACTGTGTCCCTTGTACTTAAGGAAGTACTTAATGTTATGGAAAATCAAATTTGTACAAAATGGATCAAATGGAATTATAGTGAAGTGGAAAAAAGCCGTGCCAAGTTATACTATTTCGAACGAAGCCATATACCAGGTGTGATAGGTTGCGTTGATGGTACGCACATAAAAATTGCATCTCCAAAAAAGGAGTTGCAGCATGCGTACTACAACCGCAAAGGATTTTATAGCATCAATGCCATGATCGTAAAAGAAAATCAAATTTTTTAAATAGATACATATCAATTCAATAATTTCATTCCAGGTTTGTGACGATACAATGAAAATACGATACATCAACGCAAAATATCCAACACATGATTCAAACGTTTTTAACATGTCCAGTTTGAGGACACTCTTAGAAAGAGAGCATCAAAGAGGACAAACAAACTCTTGGCTTCTTGGTAGATAACATTTGTTATAAATAAGAATTTTACATAATTCACACATATTAATTCTTAAGGTGACGCAGGATATCCCTTGAAGCCATATTTAATGACCCCATTTCGAAATCCTGAATCAGCATCGTTGGAAAGTGCATTTAACAAAAAACATGCACAGGGAAGAAACATCATAGAACGGACAATTGGTGTGCTGAAAAATAGATTCAGATGTTTGCTGAGGGCAAGACAGTTGCATTATTCTCCAATGAAAGCAACACAGATTACGAACGTGTGTGCAGCTTTACATAATATTTGTCTGTTCCATAATACCCCCATGTTGGAAGACTTCATAGATGAACCTGAAGTTGATGATTCTGCAAACTTTCAAAACATGACTGAAAACTTTCGAAACGAGGAAGCTGTTTCAATAAGAAATCAAATAGTAACGTCAATGTTTGAAACTTAAATTAAAATAAAACAAAAGTTTTTTGTAATTTAAGCCTTTTTTTTATTAGGAACACGAATTTTAATACTAACAGGCATTCTATAAATAAAGCAAAATAACACAGAAAATAACATAAATAAATAGGTACTATAAAGTTCAACAAAAAATAAAACACTTTAGTTCAACAAAAAAATACTTCAGTCCAACCAAAAAAGAACACTTACGAACGAAAAACATACCAAAAAACAGATGGTTTAGATCCCTGACAACTTCAAATCAATTTCAGATTTTTTTAGTTCCAATTTTTGTTGCAATAGTTTCAGCCTTGCTGCCCTATTTTTCTGTTTGGAATTCAATTCCTCTTTATAAAGCTGGAGTTTTTCCTCTTCACGGCCAGTAGTTCCTTATGCTTATCTTTTTTTTGATAATAAATCTTCTTGGAATACTCTTCGAGGCTTCCAATTTTCCTTTTCAAATCTTTCATTGTAACTTTGACTTCTTTATAAAAATCTTCTTGAGCATCTGTCTGCTTCATCAAAAGTGAAATTCTTTCTTCTTCTTCGGTATTTTTTTTTCATAACTTTTGACGCTAGTTGAATTCTTCAAAGGAACATTTTCAGACAAATCAATATGCATCAGCTCTGGCTCTTCTTCGACTGCATTATCCTTGTTAATATCATTCTCATTATTGGTCATGCTGTCTGCAATTTCTAGTCCAATCTCCAGGCCAGGTGGATCATTGGAGGTTTCCATAGACAGTAATCCGATAACACTTTCCTCCAAGTTACTGAACTGATGCAAACGGTTTGGCCCACCGCCAGTCGCCTGGATCTCGGTTTTGTTTTCAGTCTTTTTTTTTAATTTTAAATTTTAGATCTGCCCAAACCTATCACAAGAAACTTAATCATGTCGATTACAGAATTCGCAAAACTCGATCCGCAATGATTCACAGTGTAGTGTTCTGTTTTCTTCTCATGATAAACGAATAGGTGGGAAACAGAGCTCTAACTGCGGATCGAGTTTTGCGGATTCTGTAATCGACATGAATATCTTTTTTTTTCAATTAAGGCAAAAACTACCTTAATCCATTTGTCACAGGTGCGCTGAGGAGGCCCAAGACTGTTTAGCTCGGCAGTAAACTTTTCCCACCTTTTTTTTGCTACATCTTTTCCGCAAATTCCTTTTGCTATGTCCGGATTCGCTTCCATTAATGACACCAGCTTTTCCAATTGTTTTTTACTGCTCACAACTTTTGCCCTGTGGTTCAAATCATATTATTTTGGAAATAATTAGTCAAGAAATTAAAAAATGGTACATTTTTGTCCAGAAAATTATAAGGGTTGCACTCAGTCGAACAGAAAAATGTAGACGACAAAGATCGAAAGCCTCGTTCACAATACCAAAATGTATTTTCGATGTTCGACTATCGATAAAAGTCGTTTATCGATAGAAAAACGACACTCGCAATAAGGGCCTATATTAAGAAGTTCGTTTTTATCAGTTATATCTTTTAGTCGAACAGTGGAACGTAAAACTTTTAATTTTGTATTCATTGCAAAATATTTAACAAACAAAGTCTGAAATTCAAGGAATAATGACAAATCGTGGCAATGAATGCAAAATAGACCTTTATTAATAAAAATGCGTTTCATAATATCCAAAAGAATAGATTTGCCTTTTTCAACTTGAATGTAATTTTGAATTTTTTTATGTACTATTTTAAAAGTGACTCTTTCTACTGTGCCATATGACAAATATATTTGGTTCTTGAACAGATTGATTGGTTTTTCGGTAATAAATATGTGAAGTTATTTATCTTCCATCGCGCTATGGATGGTTGCATCCGTAGAGATAACATCATTGCTATCATTTTGTGCAATTCGACTTGATTGTAATATTTTCATTACTCCCACTTCCATTAAGGGTAACTTCGTTGTTAAAAATTCCTGCAAAATTAACTTCTTCGTTAGATTTTGAAAATTTTTTAACATTATCAACCATATTTCCAAAATTATTTTCTAAGTCAACTTCTTCGTTGTTTTTTGAATAACAATCTAGATTCTGTTCAATATAACGACTCAGTCCGTCCGCAACGCAATTTTCTTTCCCTTTAAGGTACTCGATATTAAAGTCGTATTCATTTAACATCTTCCACCGTTGCAACTTCATATTAGGTTCTTTTATGCGGACTCAACCAAACTAGAGGCTTATGGTCTGTCCTGACGATAAACTGTCTACCGTAAAGGTACGTCCTAAAATATTTTACGGACCAGACAATCTCGAGAAGCTCTTTCTCTATAGTAGAGTAACTGAGCTCGTGCTTGTTCAGGGTTCGCGAAGCGTAGCAGATAGGATGGCTATTTTGGCTGAGCACGGCTCCTAGCGCATAATTCGATGCGTCGGTGGTAAGAACGAATGTTTTGTTGAAATCCGAGCTTCGGAGGACCGGGTCAGAAGTCAATAGAGCTTTTAATGTATTGAATGCTTTAATATATTTTTCGTCTCGAACATTCAATTTTTCTGATTTTTTCAAGTATCTTATCATAGGATGGGCTACCTTAGCATAATCTTTTATGAATTTTCGGTAGTACCCAGTAAATCCTAAAAATTGTTTAATACCTTTAATGTTTATTGGGATCTGGTTTGATGCCGTTACTAACGACGATATGTCCTAAATAAGAAGTTTGTATCTCGGCAAATTTGCATTTACTAATTTGTATTTTCAAGTTGTAATCTTTAACAGCCATATTAATAAAAAACGCTTATTCCATCCTTATTCTGCGATTTAACTAAACCATAAAATAAGAGATAAGCCATGGGTTAAAATTTCCCATTAATAAAAACAAAATGTTCGTGGAATAGTAAAGTGACGTTTACTGAACACCCCTTCGGAAAGTCTACTACAATAAGTAAGGGGAATGTTTGGGAACTTGAAATTTTCACCAAGTTTCGCAAGCTTTGGTTTTTTTTCATATAGTTTTTGACAGCAAATTTTGAACATTTGCTCAGGTTGCCGAACACAACTTATAATTCTGTCAAACTTATCATAATATTTGTAATTGTTTATGTTGTGTGTTACCGTTAAAGTCATTGTTATTTTTGTTTTGCCAAAATGGAAAACCCAATTAAAAAAAGAAAAAGGTCGGAGAATTGGAGTTCAAATGACAAAGTAAGCTTGTTTAAAATTAAAGTAATTCATTTAATATGATTTCATTCCATTTTTCAGAACCTACTCAAACAATTGTGCCTTGAAAAACTGGCAACAATTGAAAACAAGGCAGTGGACACCAATACCAATCAAAGAAAAAAAGGAATGCTGGATGCAAATAAAAAACCAGTAAGTTTGATAGAAGATATATTTTAAATCATTTTGATCAACATTTTTTAAAACAAAAAATATGTTTTCAGATTCAATTCAGCTTCTGATATTCAACGGGAAATGACCCAGGTGCAGCATCAGTGGAAAAACATGAAGCTTAAAGTGAAAGCAACGGAAGCTGCATACCGGAGGTCAAAAAACCGAACGGGTGGCGGGCGGTCCACCACCCAAATCACCGTCCAAAGAAGACCAAGAGTTGATTGATGTAATGCCCAACGAATTTAAAATCGATTCAAATGAATTCCATAGCGATGGAGCCGCCCTGCAGGTTAGTTAGTTGTTTTTATTTTCATTTAATATTTTTTGAAAATATTGTTTCATTTCTTATAGAATCAAGAAAACTACGAATTCGTGGACGACATAATTTAATATGAGGATTATTCAGAAAAAGGTATGTAAAACAAATTATTTATCATTGCTAAGATACAATTACTTTAAATTAACATTCTACTAAATTTACAGAAAATTTCCAAGTCACTATTGACACTAATGTTGATGTGCCACAAGAACAGGCTAAACCATCAACACAAAAACCAACAAAAAGGAAAATGGTAAATGTAAGATACAAATTATTAAAATACTCTTCAGATAAATAAATGTAATATACATACTTTATATATGTTCTAGAATTCTGACTCATCATACAAGAAGGAGGTATTTGAACTCACTCTAGCTCAGCTGAAAGCGCAGCATGAAGAAAAATTAAAATTTTTCAACTGGAACAGATGCGTCGGGAAGAGGAGCTAAAAAACCTAAAGTTGCAAGGCTCTTAAAAAAAAAATTGAACAATTGAATGTTACTTCTTTTTTTTCAAATGTATGGGTCTTTTTTTACAAATAGGTTTTTGTTATTAGTTTTTTTTTATTTTGAATTGTTTTTTTTTTTAGTTTATTAAAAAAAAATTTGCTTGAATAAAAGCTGTAAAGCAATAATATGTTGTACATTGTACAATATCTGTACATGTGTTGGTATATCTTCTTGTTGATGAAGCCCTGAGCCATTGTTATTTTTGTTAAAAATTGAATTTGCCAATTTAGATTTTACTTTAATTTTTTTATTTCAAAACAGATTTGACATATCTATTGCTTATTCCTTCGCTAATCCACCTAATTCGAAAGTTTAACTTAGTAAACGTCACCTAGATGCAATTTTGTTTTTTTAATGACATTTTGGCCTTAGTCCATGGAATAAGCCTTAACCCTTCACTACTCCACGTTTATTAATTTGGCTGTAAGAGTTTGTAAAATTTTTTTAAGAGCTTGTAGGTGCTCTTCAAAACTAGTAGAGAATATTAGAATATCATCCAAATAAACAACGCAGATCACATTAATAAACTTTTTAAGGATGTTGTTCATGAGTCTTTGGAATGTTTTCGGTGCATTCTTAAGAATTCATAATGGCCTGTTTTTGTCGAAAACGCTGTTTTTGGTCTGTCCTGCGGTTCGACCTCAATGTGATGAAATCCTTTGACGAGATCTATAACGGTACCGAGTTTGTCGAAAAGTTCTTCTGAGCCACTCATAGGATAGCTATCATCAACTGTTTGGTCGTTAAGCTTCCTGTAATCGACAACAATTCACCATTGTATCTTGCCAAATGGGTCGTCTTTCTTAGGTGCGACCCAAATTGGCGAATTGTATGGGCTATTACTTGGTGCAATTATCTTTTGTCTAAGCATCTCCTCTATTTGTTTATCAATTTCACTGCTATGAACAGTTTTGTATAAATAGGATTTTCAGTTTTGGTTATAATTTGGTGTCTTATTTCGTTAGTGAATATAAGATCGTCACCTTCTCTATAAAAAATTTATTTATATGTGCGAAGCAGGGATTTAAGCTTGGAAGCATCATTAGAGCTTAAATGTTGAGCAATAATTTTGTCATCGACTTCAGATTCAAAAGTCTCGTTACAGAAAATGTTTAAAGACTCATCTTCATAACAATGCTTGGCATAATCTTCCTCTTCAATATTAAAATAAATTCGTAATTTTGATGAATCTGTTATAAGAAACCGATTATAAATGAAGAGTTATAAGAATTGTTTCTCAAATTATTTTGAGGAAAACGCGTATTTAGTCCATTACGTTGGTGATTAATTTCAAGAATTATTTTATAAGCCGCACAAAGTGAGTTTGGGTTTCGACTTAATATAATTGATTTTGTAGGTTCTGGTAACTTATGTTTAAAGGTTTCAAGAGCGATCCTATTGTTTGACTCAATCATTAGAGCAATTCCATTTTGGTTATTATCAAGTAGATAAACACTATTAATACGGCTAAGGAAAGTATTTATTTTATTATAATAATCTTTTATAGTTGTCTGAACTCTTGCTGATCGAATATCGTCAATTAGTTTGTGAGCTGATAATTTTTCTGCAAAATTTGTTTTTAAAATGCTTTTAATTTCTGACCACGTGCCATGTTTTTGAATCTCGACCTTTGCCTTTCCTATTATTCTGTCTTTTATATAGCCCGTTAAAATAAGTCTTGCCGATTCTTCGAAAGTATCAACAGTAGTAGCAACAGCATCAACCCTGTCCAGGAAATCGACAAGTTGTTTGCTATCACCGTCAAATTCTGGAATTTTAGTTATTAAATCTAGAATAATCTTAAACCTATCTACTGGAGTAAAAATTTCCATATACTGATAAATATATAACAAAAAAAAACGATATATTTTTTTTTATTTATTTTTAAATTTAGTTAAATAAACTATGTACTTTTTAAAGTTAAACTACTTACACGGGATACGGGAACAAATATTTGTTGATAGATGATTAATTAAGCTGGATATTGTTTCTAAGGTTAGGTGACGCTCCTTCCAAAGTCTGATTTTTCTGCAGGCAACTTCTGTTTTTTATTCTTAGATGATTATTAAGCTGGATTATATGGCTTCTAAGGTTAGGTGAGGTTTCTTCCAAAGTCTTTGATTTTTGTGAAGGCAACTTTATTCCACTTAATGATTTTCTATGTCTTTTTATTCCACAAGCGTGGGAGCGTTTTTTTGTATTTAGGTTTTGGCGTTTAGGTAAACTGGTTGATTTATTTAAATCTTTTTATTTAATTTGTGATTATTGTTTTAAGTTTTAGGTATTTGAAACCATCACTTTTGGTTTTGAAACACTTAAGTTTTATAATTTTGTTTTTGTATTTTTACGCTTTGTACTTAGTTCATCTTTTTATTTTGGGTTCTGTTTCAAACTTTTTGTAATTTGAATACATTTTTTTTTAACAAACAAATTAATTCATAATTTTAAGATTTTTCACGACCACACACCAATTTTTCGACTGCGCCAATAACGATTACGTTTTTAACGTAATCCTCAAATAAAATAAAAAAACAATTTTATTCTTTTAACTTAAATTAAAGTTTGGCAAGAGTATGATAACTCAGGCGACAAAGTTTAATGACGGATTTGTATAGAACAGCCAAAAATAAGCATTTTTTACTATGGGAGGGGGGGGGGGGTCTATCTCCCCCCGTTTAGGCGGTAGGGGCAATTAAAAAAATATGTGTGTTAAATGGAAAAAAAATAATTAAAAAATAACGGTAATATCTACAATTAAGTTTTATACTTTTTTTTAAAGCCAACATTCTATTCTATTAGCCAGTTTTTAAATCAAGTCGAAACTATTCATAGTTTTTGAAAAATTTAATTTTAAACTCAAAATTTTATTAAAAAATGCTAAAAAATAATTTTAAATTTCAATATTTCAAAACCATAAGTTTATAAATAATTTTTTTTTTAATCATTTGTTGCTCTTATTAATAGTCAATCAAAAACTGAAAACTAAATCATTTTATGCCCTATAGTTTTTGAGAAAATTGAAAATAACCAGAACTACTATTTCAATTTATTTATGTTTTTTTTTGTTTGAGTGGTCTTATTTTGATAGTAAAAATGGTAGGTGCGAGTTTGGGTATATGCAACAGTGAGGTGTGTGCGAGTTTGGGTGTATGCAACAGTGGGGTGTGTAACCCCCCTGCTTGGGCCCACTGTAGGATTTGGGGTAGGTGCGAGTTTGGGTGTATGCCACACCGAGGTGTCCATGGGTGGTAAAACCCCCCTGCTTGGGCTCACTATATGATTTGGGGGGGTGCAAGGTGGGGTGGGTGCAAGGTGGGGTGCATGCAAAGATTCTTTTGCATTTAAATAAGCTGAATTTAAGAAAAATTAATTTATCCTAGGTAAATCTTAATCCATATTCGATTATTACCATCGAAATAACACTACGTAAATACTCAAGCAAGGAAAAAATAATTTAATTAAAATTTGATTTTCTCAAAAACTAGAAGACATAAAATCATCTAGTTTTCAGTTTTTGATCAAAAACAAATAAGAGCAACGAATTCTAAAAAAAAAAACAATTGTAGATAATCATAAAGTTTTGAAAAATTACATTTTAAACATTTTTTTAAACTTTTTTTGTCCAAATTTTGAGTTTAAAACAATGTTTTTCAAAAACTATGCATAGTTTTGACTTGATTTAAAAACTGGCTGATAGAATAGAATGTTGGCTTTAAAAAAACGTATAAAACTTAATTGTAGGTATTACCGTTATTTTTTAATTATTTTTTTTTCATTTAACACACATATTTTTTAAATTGCCCCTACCGCCTAAACGGGGGGAGATAGACCCCCCCCTCCCATAGTAAAAAATGTTTATTTTTGGCTGTTCTATACAAATCCGTCATTAAACTTTGTCGCCTGAGTTATCGTACTCTCCCCTAAAGTTTTATTATACTTTTAATATTTAATACTAATACATTTAACAATTAATAATTAATAATGACGATGTCGTCTTTTCAAGAGGCGAGTAAGAATAATAATGACTACAAGTTACAAAAGAGATACAGCAAAAGCAAACAAGCAACTGTGCTTGCAAACAAGCACCTGCCTAATCTTATGGCGTTGGTTGGTTGCTAGGCTGTATAAGGATTATAAAAATTATAACAAAAGCTGTGCTCCAACTTGATCTTGCAGAAGATGAAGTTGGAGAACCAATTTTATTTTCGGAGTACAAGCCACGCTGTGGTATTTGCCTGCAAAGACCAAGTGTGGCAAAAAGCTTCTCCTTGGGTGCATTGGGGGGATCGTGGAAGCACATTTTAGTATGTAACAATATATATATAGTCTTTCATTCGATTAAAGGATAAATACCTTTATTTATAAAGATAATCAAAAAAGCTTGATTATACCAAATTCATGGTGACCCCGACGTGATTTACATAACAACATTTATCGATCATCAAGATGACCGATGCCGCAACTACAAAAAAGATGGAAAGTCTTAAAGCTCGTCGTATGGTTTGTACCAAACAGATGGATCGCATCCAAGACTTTTTATCAGATATTTCTCAACACACACTTGTGCGTTATGAAGCCTTGGAATCGAGTTTTAAGGCATTTCAACAGCTTCAGATCAAGGTAGAGGAGATCGATCCTAAGGAAATTACTGCTAAAATCGACGTTCGTCCAGATTATGAGGAGCTGTATTACAAAACAAGGTCTAAATTTCTTCATGAAATACAAAGTCGCAAATCCACGTTGCGAACAGAAAATGTTGTATCGGTCCAAACTAAATCATCTAATCAGTTGAAACTTCCAAAGCTTAACATTCCTATCTTTTCAGGTGAAGTAACCGAATGGCTATCCTTTCATGAAAGCTACACTATCTGATTTCTTCTCTCTCTGGCCAAGCTGCTCGCACGATACAATCTTTAGAACTCACTGATGATAATTATGAAGTAGCACTTAAGCTCCTTCATTATGATTACGACAATGAACGATTGATTGCTACCGAACACATAAAAAAATTATGATGTATCCAACTATTCGAAAACCTTCATTGTCAAGTCTACTCCAACTGTGTGATGAGATCAACAGTCATCTTCGTGCTCTTACTACACTTGGACGTCCTGTGAGTCAATGGGATGACCTGTTAATTCAAATACTTCTACCAAAGCTGGACAGTGCGACACTCAACAAATTTAGCGAAAAAGGACCAACCGAAAGAATGCCCAGTTTCCAGGAGCTGTTAAAATTTCTTACCAAGCGCAGCCTAATTCTCAATAGGCAAGTAGTATAACCCATGTTAAAACTAACCAAAACTCTCGAGCAAAAAGATTTTCAATTCGACAATCAAATAATAATAACAGCATGCGATCAATTTGTTTATTTCGCAAAAAACCTAATCGCAATATATACAAGTGATATCAATTCCTTGCTTTACCTGTTGCCCAAAAACAAATCTTCGTGAACAGCAACCAATTATGTTTGAATTGCATCAAACCAAATCATGCAACAGGTAATTGTCAAGCATCAAAATGCCGTATGTGTAAAAAATCGCATAATACATTGCTTCATGATGATAGCCTAATGCAGGCCCCACAGGGTGTTTCGGTACCTTAATCTTCTTTCAATGTCGCATCGAACTCAAATGGTCAAATACCTACTTCAAACAATGCGACCATCACTTATGTCTCCAATAGCCTGGCTTCTCCGTGCATGCAACCGTATACTCATCATTATCCGAAGGATTTATTTGAAACCATAAGATCCAAACTCGAAAATGTCCCTATTGAAGAAAATGACGTCGAAATTTTCCGCAAATCAACAAAGGAACCCAAAGCTTCTGTTTCTGGGTTGCTGAACACACAACAATCGAATTCAAATCATCCAGTTCACGAATCGAACCCACCGATCATTGTTAAACTGAGGAACCGACAATTACGCGATCGTCTAATTATAGCCGCCAGAATGTCTCAACTTAAAGTTTCTGATTTAGGTTTAAGTATTCCAAATAACTAAGATAATCCAATTCTATTCAATGATATCTTATGTTTTTCAGATACCATTTTGTACAGCCAAGCCAAAACTCACAAAAAAACACACAACTTTAAATTTTTATGGGCCAAACATGGCAAAATTTTTATGAGAAAAAATGACACCACGAAAATTTTTCATATAACCGATCTTAAAAAAGTTATATAAGTAAGTTACTTTGCACAATTCTTACAAGCACTTTATCATGGAATATAATATATATTATCAAAACATTAATCGTATTCGAACTAAGACTCATGAGGTAAATATCGCAATAAGAAATACATGTTATGACATTATATGTCTCACTGAAACTAACTTATCAGAAGATATACATACTAATGAAATTTTTGATTCAAATTTATATAATGTTTATCGAAAAGATCGCGATCTCAGACAATATAATTACCTTGAATCGGGGGGTGGATGTTTGATTGCAATAAAAATAGACATCCCGTCCATGCGCTTGTCACATTTTGAAACTAAAAATGAAGATCTCTGGGTTTGTCTATCAGGGAACAACAATATAAAAGTTTACATAATTGTTGTTGTTACATAAGACCACGAGCTCAACCAGAAATTTACATGAATTTATTTGACAGCCTCTCAGAGCAAGCAAATGCTTTTGATCAGAGATCTTCGCTCATTTACTTGGGTGACTTTAATTTACCCGATATTTATTGGGAGTTTGATTTCTCCACGAAAACAATGATGCCATTGCGTTTCTCTGGACCTAAGGCATAAGCATTGATAGAGACAATGTCATACTGTAATCTCTCTCAATTAAACTCTGTACACAATATTGATGGAAAGTTTCTTGATCTTGTGTTGTAACAATTGCTCTGTTCAACTTTGCTCAAATCCGATTTCTACCGTTGATCGTTATCATCCACCTTTATTAATTAAATTTAAAACACAAATTACCAGATTTCTTCCAGATAGTAATACAGTTAAAAAAAAACATCTTTAAATCTAACTTTAATGAAATGAATATTCACTTCAGTCAAACGGATTGGACAGTCTTGGATAATAATTTAAATACATACGATTCGTTTAAGAAATTTTACAAAATTTTGAATAAATCAATAGAGTTATTCACACCAATTAAAAAACATCAATCATGTAGATATCCTAATTGGTACTCTCGTTCTCTTATTAAATTATTTCAAGAAAAAAATCGTTCTCATAAAAGATACAAACAGTTTAACAGCGAAGACGATAAAAACACATTTAAGTATTTGCGTAAAATATGTAAAAAGGAATTACAAATTTGTTATAATAAATATTTAGAAAATACTGAAGCTAACTTAAAATCTAACACTAAATTTTTTTGGTCGTACACTATTAGGTTTAGGTATTAGTTATAACTAGGGAAACTCGGGTTGGCATCAAAAAAAAAAAAACATCTATAAACAAAAAAAAAATCAAAAATGACAAATTGGCTGTTCTAATTCTTAAGTAGTATTGAGTAGTTTTAAATAATTTAAAGTAGTTCTAAGTAATTTTAATTAGTTCTAATATAGTTTTAGTATAGTTTAATATAGTTTGTAAGTCTTATAAGATACTAAACCCAAGTTTTTCCTTGTAAATCTTTCTTGGTAGAAAAATAAAAATAAAGAAATCTATTTTATACATTAGTTCGTAGGCCGAAAGGCTTTAAGATGTTATTAAGTAAAACTTAGAACGCCCGTCTAGGGTCAGTAAGTTAGATGTAAGTTATTGATAAGTAGGCTAGTTTTTCATGAATTTTTGTCTAGCTTTAAGATAGTTATAAGTATGAATTTAATAAAAAATGAATTTAAAAAAAAATCACTGCATAGATAAATAAGATAGTATAAAAAGGCTTGCATAATGAGTCAGAAAGCTCAGTTTAATCTCAACACTCAAATAAAGCTGATGATTTCCCTAGACCAGTGGTAAGGGATCTGAAGCTTTGAGAATTTAAAAATAAAATATTGAAATTTAAATTGTGAGGAAGATCGAATACAAAATTCACGCGTTCTCAATGTCAAAACCAAATGAATGTTTTTTAGGGATTAAAATTAAAGAAAAGAGACAAAAAGAGGACGAAAGTAGAGTAAAAAAAAGAACTTAATGAAAAGCAAGAGTAAAAATGATCGGAGTCAAAAAAATGACCATGGTCTCTCTTAAAGAGAAGTTCTGGAAACCCTAGTTTATAACAATTAAATTCTAGATCGATACCAGTCATACATTTTCATGAATTAATTATTTCCATTTTTTTTTGATGTCTTTCTTTAATAACATCTACAATCATTAATATAAAAATAAAAAGAAACTATTCTTGAAAAAATATTCCAATTTGCTATGACGATGACGGTACAAATATGGAATTCGTTTGCTCATTTTTGTATGAATTAGGTTTCGGTAGTAGGAACTTGCAGATAAACTTTAAAAAAATAAATAAAATTTTGAACTTACTCATCAACTTGGGGCATATTCATATCATCTATAAAACAAGCCAATTGTTTCCCAATTGGTGGACCAAAAGTGTCCTTTGTTCGTTTTTCTACTGCTGCTTCAATTGATCTTTGAACATCGAGAGAAGTTGTCCGCGAAGAGAAATTTGCATTTAATATTATCTATGATTATATTATTTTTGTTTTTAAAGTAATGTTAAGGCCTTTAATTACAATACTCACGTTAGAATTAGAATCCAATTCCTTTAAATATTTTCGTACAACAGAAGTCTTAGAAGAACCCGCGTCACCTATCAAAAGCACAGGTCGTTTTTTCTTTAAGAAATACAAAATTTACATGTGTAAGTTAATTCAATTAGTTGAAAGTCTTTAAAACAAAGAGATTAACGTACAATATTCATCAGTTTCAGAATCTTATTAGTTCTCAGCGTATCGGTTGTAGGGACAAGAATTTCACTGAATTTAATATGGGGATTATGTTCATATAGTGGCACTATCCATTCCCATGCAGTCCATAAATTTGATTTAAAATCAAAATAATAATTATATAGAGTTGGTTTTGCAGTCGGAAGTTGGCCTTTTGTTGCTGGCTTTATTTTTGAGTCCTCGACTAAAACGAGTCCCGAATTCCTTTTGATAAATTCATCAAAACGTTCTCGATCATATTCAGTGACACATGCACCCAAGGATCCATAAATGCACTGCAATAATAATATCGATATGTATCTTTCTATTTTATCAGTTAAAAAGTAGGACTTACATCAATAAAACCACATTCCAGTGTCCCAGAATCGTAATTGACGAAAGGTTCATCATCGTGATAAACAACAGGAGGTGAAAAAACTGCATCATATAAGTTGCAAAATTGTACAATCATATTAAGGTCAGTTTGTGGTAAAACCATTTTCAAAGGCTTTCCCTGTTGGTTGCCATCAATTCCATCAAATACAAATGTTATAGCAGGACAAATAATTTGATCGAACTTAGTCTTTTAACATAAAATAGGTTAAAATCAGTAAATTTTTATAATGTTATTGCTTTACTTGCAAAAAGCTATGCTCGGATTCCGGTCGAGAAAGTGCCCATCTCTGCCAATAGGGAGTATAACGAAGGTTTTTCGGGTCAACATATACCATACCTGCTCGAGACACAGTTGCTGGGGAGGCATATGATAAATTTCCAACCTTAATTTAAAAATAAATTGATGGTATGTAATTTAATTATAAGCATATAACAATTTATCTAGGTAAGTTTGGAGATTCAATCTGAGGGCAAATAAGCGAAACTTAACGCGCAACAGAAATTTATTGTCACCAGCTGAGACATAAAAAAAAACACATTCCAGAATACTTTTCAAAATTTACTTTTATTCACTTCAAAGGTACAATCTTAACTGACACTTTTTCGTGTCTTTTACTTTTACATTTTGATTCAATAATCATTATAATTATTGCCAATCGCAGTTGGCTTTTTCTTAGAAAAATGTTTATTGCAAAAATCGCAGACACTAGGTCAGCGATTTCGTAATTAAATTATTGCTTATTATTTTTGTTTATATTTTCCAAGAATACATCGAACGCATCCGGTGTATTCTTGGATATGTTATATGTAACTTCTCCCTCATTTAATTTAATTTGTATCCTTTTTTGTTGTATACATAAACATGCCAATATTGAAAACATAATTAAAATTATTACAAAACAAATTACATTTATGTTATAAGATACATTTTTCTTAAATTCTATTTCTTGTATTTCTTTCAAATTATCGACTGAGTTTAGTATAATTTTTTCAAATTTTAGAGGTTCACTAATATTAAATGTTTCTTTATTGTTTGGGTAGTAAAATCTTTGCTTTTGTACTTGTTTTATATTAGAATATTTGTGGTCTAAAAGATATAAAGTACAATTTGTAAAATTTATAAGATAATTTCATTTGAGGATAAGTTTTCTATCATCACAAGTTTGATTTAAATTGGTTTTGACATTTTTTATAAAGATGGTTTCATCATCTAAATATATAATTTCAGTATTCAAGTTTTTAATGAATTTACAATTTTGTTTTATAATACAATGATTACTTTCTTCTAATTCAGATATAGTTTTTTCTTGTTCGTATTTATATGTTTTATTTTCATATTCGACAACAAATTCTTTTTCAGCATTAGCTTCCATCATATGTTTGTTGGGGATTGGGGTTAACATTTTTAGTGGTAAGGTTATAAGGTTATCGTTATATCGAGTTACGCCTAGTTTAATATGTTTCAATTTAAGGAAATCTATTTTGTAAGTTTCAATTTCTTCATTGGTTAGGATACTAGGATGCAAAATATTATTTTTCGCTGATACTATATTTTCCTGAATATGCTCTACTCTAGTGCTAATATATTTAAGCTTGAAAAGCTGATCGAAATATATCTGTTTCATTATTAGTTCTCTTTCTACTCTTTGTATAGTATTGGTTTGCTTCAAAATAGTATCTCTATCTTTGATAATAGTTTCTTTCAATATCTGAAAAGTGTTATTAAAGTATTCATTTATCTTAACTTGCTTATTAACCACTTTAATAGCGTTATGGCTATTTTGTCGAGCTACATCTAAATACTGAGTCTATCTTCTTCGTCCATTGTACCGAACAACCATTTTTGTGCACTTCCTACTATGTTTATAAGACCTCTTTTACTTCTACTGCTTGATGGCATTAATGTTCTAATTTTGTGCAATATATTTTCAACTTCGTCGTTTAACATAAGTCTATACTCGCGGTCTAGGGGTGCAGAATTTAAAGATATATTTTTGACTAAACTTACTATTTCAGTTGGACTAATTAAATGCAAGTTAATATCTGTTTCGTTTGCAATTGTGACGTCACCTAGTTTAAGTTTTACAAATCCATCCTGCTCATTGATCGCTTGTACGTTGAGGAAATTTTGGCAATTAGTTTGTACTACTGCTATTATCAGCAATATCCAAATCATCAGCTGAAAATTTTAATGGTCTTTTAATGTTTGTTATGTGAATTTTGTCTAATTTTGCTTTCTTGTATTTTGGTTGGTGCTTATGTCTAACTGCCTTGTAGCTTTTAATAAAACCTGAGGTTCTTCTTTCTTCATATTCTTCTCTACTAATATTAAGTTTATTTATTCTCTTTTCTTTGGCTGAGCATAAATTGTCATAAACCTTTTCTAAATTAATCGTTCGTGTTTGAACTTGTTGAGGAGTTGTTTTTATTGAAGTATGGAATCTTTCATTATAGTTTCTTACAGCCTGTTGCATTGCTTGTTTAGTTGTTAAATTACTATCATTGTGCAATAATATTCTTAATTTTTCTGCTAAAGTGTTGTGGAATCTCTCTACATCAGCATTTCCTGTGTGAGAGTTTGGTTTAGTTAAATGCAAAATAATGTTTTCTTTATCTAAAAGTTCCTTTATTCGAATTGCTTTGAATTCATTATCTGCTACAATCTTACGCGGCTTACCTATTTTAGCAAAATGTTCTTCTAACTGCTCAATTAATGTAATATGGTTTCTATCTGTTAAGTAATAGGCGGCACCAAATTTTGAAAATTTATCAATTGTTGTCATGAAGTTACACTTCTTGAAAACATATGTATCTATGTGAAGAATTTGGTTAAGATCTGTTGGGGTTTCTGTAAATTTAAATTTGGGTTTTATTGGGTTGCGGTCATACTTTACTGTTTTACAAACATCACATTGATTTATAACTACATATTTGAATCAGTTCTAGTAATTTGGGGTAGTATATTTTATATTTTATATTATTAAATGTTTCTTGAATGCCTGAATGTAGACTTTCTCTAATATGGTACAAAGATATTTGCTTGACTGCTTCTACCTCTGTTTTTATATCTAAAGCTCTGTATGAACATTTGATAAATTTTATTTGTGGGTCATTCGAGAATAGCTCAATGAGTTTGGCTTGAACAATATTATATTGATGGTCTGAAAGCTCAGAAAATATTCCAGTTATGCCTTTTTTTATAAATCTCCTAAATAATGTCTGTTAAATTTGGTGTATCATAATCTGCTATGTAAATTATTCTTTTTCCGTTTATAATTGTGATCTCTTCGGTTTTATTATTTGTTAAAATAATTTGTGTTTTGTATTTATTAACGATTTCTTCTTTGATGGGTATATGATCAAGTAATTCTTCATCAGCTGAATGTATGGTTGCCATTGAAGTGTTGTCTTCTACGTTAAATACTACATCTGAATCTGTGTCACTTTTGTTAGAAATTGGCGAAAAATGTTCTATCTTAGGAGTTCGTGATTCCTCTCCCTCCTCAGTTTTAACGTCCTCGTTAATTCGACTTAAAAAATCTGCAACCTTGTTATCCTTGCCTTTTAAATACTCAATTTCAAATTGGTATTCTCCCAATTTGAGTAGCCAACGTTGATGTCTTGGTGACATGTCTTTTCCTCGGTATTTGGCATGAAGATATTTAATAGGTTGATGGTCGGTCAGAATCTTAAACTTGTTTCCATGAAGATATGGTCTGAAATAATTTACGGACCACATAATGGCTAAAAATTCTTTATCTGTTGCAGAGTAGTTGCGTTCGTGTTTGTTTAGTGTTCTGGATGCGAAGCAGACAGGGTGACCTTCTTGTGAAAGAACGGCACCTATCGCATAATTCGATGCATCGGTCGTTAGTGTGAATGATTTTTCAAAATTTGGAAAACGTAATATTGGATGACTAATAATAAGATTTTTCAATTTCTCAAATGCTTCAATATAATTTGGATCATTACTATTTACTTTGCAATTTTTCTGTAAATACTTTGTCATAGGTTGGGCTACTTTTGCGTAATCCCGGACAAACTTTCTATAATAACCACTGAGGCCCAAGAAGCTTTTGATTTCTTTTTGAGTTTTAGGAATGCTAACTTTTTGAATCGCTTCAATTTTATTAGGATTGGGCTTTAGATCTTCTTCAGTTACTAAATGCCCTAAAAACTCTGTTTCCTTTTTCATGAAACTACATTTATCGATTTGTATCTTTAAATTTTTTGATTCTAATACATGAAAAATATCATTTATGGCTCGAATATGTTCTTTTAGTGACGTACTAAAAATAAGTATGTCATCCAAATACACAACACAAGTTTTATTAATGAAATCTCTCAGGATATGATTCATAAGGCGTTGAAACGTTGCCGGGGCATTTTTCAAGCCAAAAGGCATCCTTATGAATTCATAGAGGCCATGAGGTGTTACGAATGCTGTTTTGTGTTGGTCTTCCTTTTTTATTAATATTTGATGGTACCCTTTCGCAAGGTCGATTGTTGAAAAATATTGGGCCTTTCCTAGTTTGTCTAGGGTTGAATCAATATTTGGCAAAGGAAATTTGTCGTCAATGGTTACCTCATTTAATTTTCGGTAATCTATAACGATGCGAAACTTGGTATTGCCTGAGTTGTCCATCTTCTTTGGGACTACTATCAAAGGACTAGAGTATTTTGAATAACTCTGCTGTATAATACCTTGTTCTGTCATTTCTCTTATTTGTCTCCTTACTTCTTCTTCGTGCTTTGGTGGGTAACGATAAAGCTTAGCATTAATTTGTTGATCAGTAGTTGTTGTTATTTCATGTACAATTTCAGGTGTACTAGTTAATTTATCACCTTCTTTAAAAAACAAAGACCCATACCTCTTAATAATTTTATTGATTTCTTGATATTCTTCGGAGTTGAGATGGTCAAGCTTTAAGTGCGTAAAATTATTATCTATATATTCTAATGTATGTATTTCTTCAAATAAAAATGGTCTATATTGAAATTTAATTGATTGTCCGTTAAGTTTAATTATTCCTGTTTCTAGATCTATTAATGTGTTTAACTTGTTTAGCAAATCTATGCCTATTATGAACTGATACTTTCGTTCAGGCAAACATTTTGCTTTCCAACGAATAAGAGCTCCTGTTGGTGCTTTTAATTCGTCGGGTGCAGGTGTATGCACTTCAAAATTAATTAATCCTTTACCATTAATCGTAGAAAATTGAATTGGTTCAATTTTTTCAGTTTTAAATATTTTAATATTGTCATCTATAAGACTAAGTGAGGAACCTGTATCAATTAAAGCTAAATATTTCTTTTTAAGTATCGTTATTTCAATGATTGGTAATACATCCGAGGCTAGTTTATAAAAAAATCTACCTTTTCAACTCCTACTGTATTTGTTTGATCTATACTGCTTTAAGACTTTTCTAATCCTTGCTCAGTCACATCCTGTTGAAGGCAATTTTGGCCCGAATATGATCTGAGGTTTCCTGATTGTACGATTCGTCCTTCCACTGTATTAATTTGCCCTCTCTGAACATTTGAGACATCCATGGGTTCGGGTTGTCTATAATTTTGTTGACGATATTGTCCTGAATTTCTATTATTGCCTGTGGGTGCGTAATATCTATTGGGGAACTGATTTCTATTTTGTCCTGATCTATTTCTATATTGATTATTGGGGAACTGATTATAATTATTATTTGGGTTAAAGTTATTACGGTTGTAATTATTGGGAGGCTGATTAGAGTTACTATTTGCTGAACGGTGTTGAAAATCAATATAATTCCTATTTTCCTGCCTAAAATTATTTGGTAATTGTCTCCTGCCATCTTTATTACTAATAATTCTACTTTTTGTGAACTCTGGCCTTATACACGAGTCTTCATACCTACGTCTTCTTATTGTTAAGAGGATGTTTTCTAAAATAGTTTCTTCATATATTTTTTCTAAAAGTGTTCCCTGTGTCATTTCTTTAATTGTATTTACTAAAATTCCATTTACGTTATTTAAATTTATAAAATTATCCCCCTCATAATATATTATTAGTTCGTCCGCTTTATATTTCAAATTTTGGACTTCATCTGCTAATTCACTTACCGAGTTGACTTTCAGGTTACTTATTTGCCTGTACAGTTGAAACGGCTCGATGTCCGGCTTGTATCTCAGCTTTAATGTTGCCTTTATTAGTTCCCAGTTGTCCGGTTGTGGTGTGTTAATTACAGTATTTTTGGCCTCTCCTTGTATCTTCTCGTGGTAAATAGTCAAAGTTAGTGACCGTCTTGCTTCCTCATTGTTTGTTCCATCCAAGTAATATTGGACACTCCTTATAAACGAGTTGATAGTAACATCCCCTTGTCCGGTGAAGGTTGCCATGTGCTTAACGTTGTTGCGTATTTGGTCCAGTCTGACATCTCGATCTCTATTTTGAAGATTCTGGTAAGGGTTCCTTAGTGCCTCTAACTGCTGGTTTCTTCTTAGAAGCTCTGCGTTGAGTTCTTCTATGTTTTGGGTATTGTTGTTATTATCAGCCATTATTTAAATTTAAGCTTTCTTAACAGAATATTCACCGAAAAATGTTCGTAAGTGGATCTGTTTAGTTATTTCGCTTATTATTTAATTTGCTTTAGCACTGAAGTGATCACTAATCTTAAACGATTTTGCGTGTTTTCACTGTTTGTTCATACACTAATCTTATACGATTTTAATTGTGTACGTTATTACTAGTTGGCTGCGTAACAATAATATATTTTTTTTTCGCGTTTATTCGAAAATCACTGGATAATTCGTTTTAGAATTATCCTACCGACTGCGCCACAGAAATTGATTGTCACCAGCTGAGACATAAAAAAAAACACATTCCAGAATACTTTTCAAAATTTACTTTTATTCACTTCAAAGGTACAATCTTAACTGACACTTTTTCGTGTCTTTTACTTTTACATTTTGATTCAATAATCATTATAATTATTGCCAATCGCAGTTGGCTTTTTCTTAGAAAAATGTTTATTGCAAAAATCCTTTGTATATGAAAACTATAGTACTATCATGGCGAGTTTTTTTTAGGGTTGCAGAGGTCCTGGTGGTGGCGCTGCAAAATGTGAGGTGTAAAATTCGATTTGGGGAGTCTTTAAGCGTCGAAAATTGGTGGTAGGGGCAAGAGTAGACTATTTTTTGGATTATTGCATCCAAAAAATATCAATAAATATCATTTAAAACCTCCATAAGCTCTTCGCAAAAAAAAAAGAGTAAGGGTTGCATAGGTAAATTAGATGTCGCCCCATTCGACTTCCACCATGATAGTACTATAGTTTTCATATACAAAGAAAAATCGCAGACACTAGGTCAGCGATTTCGTAATTAAATTATTGCTTATTATTTTTGTTTATATTTTCCAAGAATACATCGAACGCATCCGGTGTATTCTTGGATATTATGTTATATGTAACTCGCACGCATATTCGTTTCCGATTTTGTATGTTAAAAAATAAATATTTTTTTCTTATGAGAGAACAATAATTAAATTAAATTAACTCAATAATTAAATAAATCGCAAAAATTTTAAAAAGTAAAAGATCGATACTCCATCCAACCAACCATCCCTGAAAACGTCATTTTCTACTTCCGACCTTCCTTAATTTCGCGAAGTTTCATTCAGGCGGTGTTCTTTTTAATAGATTTATCTCCGTCATGTCGGTTTTATTTAACAATAGTGTTTTTTCTTTTTTTGTAATTCGTGTTGTGAACTTAATGTTAAATAAAGTATTAAAATGAGTGTTTAGTGATGTAGAAATAATATTATTTACATTATGTGCCTACTAGTTATTATTTATTTTGGTGTATTAGAGTGGTGTATTTATTCGAAAAAATGAATTCAATGTGTAGCATTTTACAGCTGTGGTCAAAATAAGCAGTGTAAAGGCAAACTGCATTCTTTTGGCAATGAGTTTTTTTTTGTCAAAAGTGGAACCTTTCTTGAGATTATTTTCTCTTAAAACTCTTCTAAATGTTTCAACACTTGCTCTTAAATTTAATTGCTTTATTAAAAAATGTATACCTTAAATATTCATAGAATCAAAAAAAAAAAATCAAAAATACGAAACACTGCTATTTTTTGACTGCAAGGAAACAGACTTTAAGACATTTGGAAAAAACCCGTTATGTTCTGGAACTTTTTTTTGCTAAAATGGTAGATATAATGTTCTAGTACTAAAAAAGTAGTTAAATAATGTAATATATGGATAATATCTTTGCATGCACTACAATATACTTATAGGAAGATTACACTGCTATTTTGTCTCGCTCTTAAATCTTATATAAACGTGCAGTAGTAGTTGGACCTACACTACACAGCTTATGTATATGATTTTCATTGAATTTTCAATACATTTTGCATTGTATATACATATAACCAAATATTACTACTATGGAACACGATTTTAAGTTACCTTTCTCTCTCTTTTGGTGGCGCTGGTGTTGCCTAAAAAGCAGATTGGAGAGATCGAAATGAAGGTAGGCAGAAAGAATATAGAATAAGTTATAGAGTGAGAGGAATAATTATTTTGATTCTGACAGTTGCTGACAACAATTAGGCAGAGTAAAGGAGATAGGTGAGCCAGCTGATGGGTGTTATGGCAACAAGGGGAAAATGAAAAGAATTTATTGGACTGTCGATTTATTAAAAGATTATCATGTACCTACCCATAAAAAAGAAAGATATCATAGAAATATGACTGTAACCAAATGACAAAAACCAAATACCTACCTATTGTACCTACAATTCTATCACTTGCAAGAAAAAAAAAAAATATTTCTGTGAAAGATGAAATTTGGCAAGGTACATAGTTCACAAAAACCAAATACGTATAATAAATTCTATCACAAGCAAGAAAAAAGAGTTTAAATGTATCTGTAAGACATGAAAATTTGCAACATAGCTCTCATAATATCTCAAATCTCACAAAATCAAATAAAATACACGAAATTATTTGAAAATTGAAAATAATGTAGCTATATCTATACTTCTACATACATACATGAAAAATGCAAAAAAAACAATAAATTCTTTTCATTTTCCCTTTGTTGCCATAACACCCATCAGCTGGCTCACCTATCTCCTTTACTCTGCCTAATTGTTGTCAGCAACTGTCAGAATCAAAATAATTATTCCTCTCACTCTATAACTTATTCTATATTCTTTCTGCCTACCTTCATTTCGATCTCTCCAATCTGCTTTTTAGGCAACACCGGCGCCACCAAAAGAGAGAGAAAGGTAACTTAAAATCGTGTTCCATAGTAGTAGGTACTAGGTACTATTAGGTTATATATACAATGTTTGTCGTTAAGAATGTTATCCTGTTCTGTTTTGCATGCTTTGTAAATTGCGAATTCTTCTAGTGTGTCAAGTGTGTGCCTTTCTGTCAAAAAATTATGGGTTGTACGTTTGTCTCAAAATTTGTGTAATTATGGTTGTTTCCTATTAAGTGTAAGACATTATGCTGATTTTGTGCTTGGTTTTGGTTTATGTTCTAGGAATCTCTCATAGATTTTTTTTTTTATAATTTGGGCGCGCTCAAGGGGATGGTGCATTGTATATGAAATTGAATAGTACTATTATGAAGAGGAACGAACGACGCGACCTCTGATGAGACGGACGGAAGCTTTTTCCAACCTGAAGTGGAGACGAGTGTAGACTTGAGAGTGGGGTAGTCACAAAGAGAAAGAATAATATATATGAGTGTTTAGGAAATAACAGAAGATAGAAAACGATGTATAAAATTGGAATGTAAATTTATGGGATTTGGAGGGAGTTAGGAAAAAAGACTTTTTTCTTCATTTCTTTTTTGCAAAAGGGAATTATTTGAATTTTTTTGCTAGGTAGGTAAGGAATGGGCAAGGAAAATTCGTGAAGAAAAAACGATTTTGTTTTGAAATTTTTCAAGCAAAAGGCCCGTATGCACTTCTTCACTTTGCAAATAGAAAAATATTTTTAAGATTATTTTAATTTTATTTTTTCTTGAAAATTGAAATAATTATGAAAGGAATTTCTTAATATTTTATCAATTGTTTTTTAATTTCACGTAGTTGTTTATACTTACGTGATATTTTAAATTAAAAAAATATTGCTATGGAAAATTGAAGTAAATTTTAAATTTTTTTTCTGTTAGGTATTTGAAAATTCAAGTAACATTTTCAAATTGAAACGTGAGTTATTGAAGATGTTTAAAATTCACGTAAATTTTTAAAATTAATAAATTCTGTTGAAAATTAACGTGAAATTTTGAATTTACTTAAGAACTTTAAATATTCACTTCAAAGTCTTAATTTACTTAAGAAACATGAAAATCACCGTGAAAATTTAAAATTATTAATTTCTTTTAAAAATTCACGTGGTATTTTAAATTTGTTTAGGACTTGAAAATCCAAGAATTTTTTAAATTCCCGTGAAATATAAAAACAGTGACCAATAAAATGACGTGTTTTTGGAAAATGGACGTGAAATTTATAAAATGTTCTAATTCTTTGGAAATACACCTAGAATAGTAAAATTAAATAAGTTTTTTGAAAACTACGTGTTTTTTTAATGTTCCGTGTTTTTTTTTGAAAATTCACGTGAAAAATATAAAACGAGGTAATTTCTTGAGAATTAACCTGGAATATTGAAACTACGTGTTTTTTTGAAGTTTGGTATTTTTTTTGAAAACTCACGCGAAATTTCTCGAAAATTCACAAGAAATTTTGTATTTCTTTGAGAACTACGAAAAACCTCAGGAAAATGAAAAGAAAAAGGTTAAAACTATAAACTATGAATTTTTTTTAAATAATTAAAACTTTTGAAATTTCGCGTGAAATTTTTGGAATGAAATATGTTTATAGGTACTTAATTAACTAAAAAACTTTTTAAAGTTTTAAATTTCATTGAGAACTATCCACGTGAAATTTTTAACTTCATTTGAAATTCACGAGAAAATTATTTAAACTTTTGAAAATTCAGGTGAAATTTTTCGATTTGCTTAAAATACTAAAATTCACGTGGTATCTCAAATTTACTTAAAAATTTGGAATATTGAAGTGATATTTTGAAAAATGAATATACAAATACGTTTATTTTTAAAAATATGTATTTGATTTTGTTCAAGAAATTTTCTTTCAAGCAAATATTTTTTTTTAAAAAAACTTTTTTTAATTTTACTGATGGAAATTCGCACGGAAACCTTTTTTAAGCAGTAAAATTAAAAACAAAAAACTGTTGCCTAAACTGTTTTTAATGATTTTAGGTACATTAATTTTGTTATCCTTTTAATTTTCAAATGGTGATTTCTTCAGATTTGAGAAAATAAAAGGATATCATGTACCTACCTATAAAAAAGAAAGATATCATAAAAATATGACTGTAACCAAATGACAAAAACCAAATACGTATTGTACCTACCTACAATTCTATCACTTGCAAGAAAAAAAAATATAAATATTTCTGTAAAACATGAAATTTGGCAAGGTACATAGTTCACAAAAACCAAAAACGTATAATAAATTCTATCACAAGCAAGAAAAAAAAAGTTTAAGTGTATCTGTAAGACATGAAAATTTGAAACATAGCTCTCATAATATCTCAAATCTCACAAAATCAAATAAAATATACGAAATTATTTGAAAATTGAAAATAATGTAGCTATATCTATACTTCTACATATATCAAAATTGCAAAAAAAAAACCGTTGAATAAATCGACAGCCCAATAAATTCTTTTGATTTTCCCCTTGTTGCCATAACACCCTTCAGCTGGCTCACCTATCTCCTTTACTCTGCCTAATTGTTGTCAGCAACTGTCAGAATCAAAATAATTATTCCTCTCACTATAACTTATTCTATATTCTTTCTGCCTACCTTCATTTCGATCTCTCCAATCTGCTTTTTAGGCAACACCGGCGCCACCAAAAGAGAGAGATAGGTAACTTAAAATCGTGTTCCATAGTAGTACTATTAGGTTATATATACAATGGATGGTGTACCCTTTATATGTTTTTCAACACAGCGCGGGCGTGAAGGATAGGCATGAGAAGGGAAATGTGTACGGAAAAGTATTTGGCGCGAGGTACTGAGGCTGAATGTGGTGGTTGTCTCAGATATTATCTCCAGGGTTGGCGGCTGGGAAAATGAGAAAATGCCGTGTCTTGTATCAATGTCCCTTTATAATTCACATTATTTTGTTCATTGTCATATTTGTCGGGCATACCTTTGTATATGAAAACTATAGTACTATCATGGTGGAAGTCGAATGGGGCGACATCTAATTTACCTATGCAACCCTTACTCTTTTTTTTTTGCGGAGAGCTTATGGAGGTTTTAAATGATATTTATTGATATTTTTTGGATGCAATAATCCAAAAAATAGTCTACTCTTGCCCCTACCACCAATTTTCGACGCTTAAAGACTCCCCAAATCGAATTTTACACCTCACATTTTGCAGCGCCACCACCAGGACCTCTGCAACCCTAAAAAAAACTCGCCATGATTGTACTATAGTTTTCATATACAAAGGGCATACTAGCATTTACTCAATCACATGTTGTTAGTGTTAACAAAATGTAACGAGTAAACCAGCGGCCCAACAATGATCAATGATAATGGAATAAAAACATGACATAGAACTACGGCAGGGATCGAACCTGTGACCTGTGAGGTTGACAGGCGACCACGCATACCATCGCGCCACGGCCAACCCCCTATGTCCGGTTTGTCCTATGTAATATTTATCACAGTCATTACATTTGATTTTATAAACGTCACATCCTATTTTTGTCTGTTTTTTGTGTGTTAAAAATAAATAGTGAAAACTTGTTTTAATCATTTAAATAAAATATCACACAACATTAAGACACAAACAGCAACTATTTAAATATTTCTTTCAGATTTTCAGTTGTTGTGTACGCAAGGTACTCGTTTGGTATTCGACATGGTTGCCAACTGAGCCAAAATTTTTTTAAATAGAAATTGTGTGAGTGTTATTTATTTTGTTTGAAAATTATTAAATAACTATTATTTTGAATAAATTTTAATTATTATTGATAAATAATTCCCTTTTAGTTTATTTCATATTTATTTGTAATTCAATTTTTAATTAATTTCAATCTTGTTTTATTTTAATTATTTTTTTTTTATTAATTTCAATCTTGTTTTCTGGGTGAGCGTCTGGGCATGTGTATACATTTACACGCAAGTTAGCATGCATATGCGTGCATGTAAAAAATTAAGCAAATGAGCATATGTTTTGAGTTTATTTTAGGTTTGTCTTTATTCATTTTCCTTTTACATTATTTTATTTCTTCTTCTTATTGAATTTATATTTTAATTAATTTGATTGATACTTAATATTTTGAATATTTTATGTTTAATAGACGATGTGACAATTTTTCAATTATTTTAAGTTTTGTGATGATAAATTTAGGTTTTTAGCGGATAAATTAACTGAGGTTCATGATTGAATTTGAATTAACTGTGGATGTGTTGAATTTTAGTGGACTGTATGGATTTTCATTTTTTGAGATTTATGAATGTGATCGAATGCTCGATGAGTGAATTCGTTTATTTGAATGGTTTATAATTCAGTTTAAATTATATTCGAGTGAGTTCATTTTTATTATTTGATTGATTTTTAATTCTGTGTAGTGTTTTATTGACTTTTAAAAATTTGTTTTAGTTTCGATAATTTTTTATTTTTTTGGTTTTTTGGGGTTTTTTCAATTTAAGTTTTCTTCCTTTTAACTTCTTTTTACATTTTTTGATGGTTTTAAATAAGATTTTATTAAATTTTTTGTGAACAACATTATTATTTTTTTTAATTATTTCGTTTTCCTTTTGAACATGGTTGGATAGTGAACATATCCTAGTGATTGGCCTTAGTTTTCCGCTATTCTCGCCTTAAACCATTTTGACGGTGAAGTCTTTAATCTGGTAGCAAAACTAAATCTCCGATTTTGGATTGTTCTTCGATTTTCATCCACTTAGGTCGACTTTTAAGCCCTGTGAGGTATCTTTTACTCCATTCCTTCCAGAAGGTCTGTAGTGATGCTTGTAGACGTTTCCATATATCCAGGTACCAAATCCGTGACAGCCTCACGATGAATTGCCTTTGTCGAAAGGCAGATAAAAATGGCGAAATAGCAATTTTTTAGCACCTCGTCCTTTCCAGGCCTTTACTTCTATTGGTCCGGCGTAGTCGACACTAGTGTGTGTACATGGCCGAGAAACATTACCTCTTGGTGCTGTCAGGTTTCCCATTAGGTGTTGCAATGGCTTGGGCTCAATCTTGAAACACGTAAAGCATCTATTGCAATATTTTTCGATCCTCTTCATTTTGAAGATCTAAAAACAACTTCGAATATAAGCAATTACTTGCTGAATTCCACCATCTAGAGTTTTCACATGGGTATCTTCAATTATTAGCCTGGAAAAACTGTGATCTAGCTCCACAACAATTATAGATGCTTTTGGTTAGTTAGGTTAGTGTTGCATTTTCAGTCTACCTCCAATTCTTATACATAATTCCATATTGATCAATGAATAGGTTGAGTGAGATTTTCTAGGTTCCGTTTTCTTAGTTTTTGTGAGCTCAATGATGACATCCGGAAACATTTGTTGTTGTATGCTGCGTTTGACTATTCGCAATGCAATGTCCAGTTCTACGGGCGATATAACTGATGTTATCCTTTGATTTTGATCGCTTTTTAAATTTTGAGTAAATCTATTGACCAGAACTGTGATTCTTAAAGATTTGTTGAGTTTGGAGTATCTACTTAACAGATCCAAAATCACATTTTGGTCTTCTAAAGTGACGTGAACTTTAATTTCACGTTTTTCTTCCTCGGTTTTAAGTTGAGTGTGTTGCTCTGGGATTAAAAAATTTCATTTTGTTCTGAAGAAAAGGTGGACCTTTCCACCATAGATCGTTTTGAATTAATTCGGACAACAGGATTGCCTGGGAAGTGAAATCAGCTTTGATTGCAGCACAGCTTCACATATGTAGCTCTAACTGGACAAAGATACCGTATTTACCGGAGCAACTTTAGTTTTCGACATCAGGAGATGAGAATATATTCGATTATTAAAATCTAAAACTCGAATATAAACTACGGCTCCATATGCTTTGGTTGAGGCATCTCTAAATCCATGGAATTCGATGTTCTTAAAATCAGCTTGGGTGTTAATCCACCGTGGAATACGAATGGTTTGGAGATTTTTCAATTCATCTTGAAAGGAAAACCATTCTTGGTGAAGTTCCACTGGTCCCATGATAGACCATTCAACCACAATTGCTGAATAATGATTTTCGCTTTTATTACACAAGGCAAAGTCCATCCAAGCACATCAAAAAGGTGAGCAATGGTTCTTCCATTCTACATGAACCGATCTTAAATTGTCCTAGTACCGAAACGTCAAAAAAAGTTTGGTGTTTTTTCAGGGGCAGTATTTGAGCTGCTGATTCGGTTATAAGTGATGCCTAAGATCCAGGATCAATTAGTTTGAAAAAAGTACCATTTATAAACTTAACTTTAACGATTGCTGTAGCTAGTAGTTTTCATTTAGATGAAAACAGTTTGACGAAGTTGAGGGCGTAATATCGTAAGGTTGAATATTTGGAGCATTTGCATTAAATTCCGTTGCTACATGATGTGCTTATGAGCGATTTTTATTCTGGGTATTTGTATTTGAGTGAATGAATTTTTATTATTATTCTGTTGAGTGTGAGTGAGTGATTTCGATTGCATTTGAATGTGATTGTAAAAGTTAGCATATTTGAATTATTGTTGTTTGTGTTGGGTGGTATTTGATTGTTTTCAGCGAATGATTGATTGAATGAATTTTGTTGGAATGGGTTGTTGAAATGACATCTTTTGTTGCTTGGGCAGTTGCTTGCGATGGCTGTAAGCTAAACAGTTAATGTTGTGTTGACAATTCGATGTCGTGAGCTAACGTCCATTTGCAAGAATTTAGAACAAGTTCTTAATTGGACTCGAAAACAAACAAGGTATCGCTTGGGTGTTAAATTGCCAGTAAGTAGATTTATTCCATGCCTTTCATAAAACCTTCTTTGATGTTTAAATTACGCAACGTAAGGGTTAATATGTTGTGAGAAAATACTGAAAGAAAATCGATTGGGATTCCATCTAGCGTATCATGCGAAGGGGTCTTTTCAGAAAACTTAAGTGATATTTGTAATAATTTTGCCTTATTTTTAAAATCAAATTTCTCAGGCTTGAGAATAAATTATGATCAAGATTGTAATAGTTTTAAGCATTTGTTTATCTACGGCTGCACCAGATAATATTCCAAAACTTTTTTTAAAATTTTGGAAAAGCAATTAAGAGGCCTCCACCCAAAATTTTGAGAGAAACGAGAAATTGGACAAATGGCCGTAAAGTTTGAGAAGTTAATACAACACGTATTTTAAAAAAACTAAATTGCTTATGAAAGAATGATATTTAGCTTGAAAAGCTTCGAGTCACTTTTTTTATTTTTTACTATTTTATCATATTTAATTTTAATATTCTATTTGCCTCTTTTTCCAAATTTCATAAAAACTGCCCAGAGGACTATTAATGGGGTTTTCCATGGGTAAAATAAATCAATTTATTTTTGATCCAGATCAGTCAAAGATCAGATTTCCCCTGTTTTTGCATTCCATGTGGCAAAATAAATTGATTTATTTTTGAATTAAGATCAAATCTGCAGATCTGGATTTTTCGGCACACTTACCCCTCTTGGCACTAATACTAATACAACTTTCAGCCGTTAGCTTGACAGATACAAGTTTTTCTTTTTATTTGTAATTTGTTTTGGTTTTGTTTAGTTTTGATTTTGTTTGAGTTTTCATCAATTAATTAATAAATTTTACAAAAAATGGAAGCAATTTTAAATGAATTGGTAAATTCATCAACTTCATCTTCTTCTTCTGAAAAAAATCAAGCGGTGAAGATTTTTTCGATGTGATGAAAATTCTATTTCAAAAAGAAAACAAAAATCGGGTTCCAGATTTTGTAAATAAATATTCGTTTACACGTACACTATTTTACACCAATACAATGACAAAAAACAATCAATTCCAATTGTATTCCATGGGCCACGAAAAAAAATCAATTTTTTGATCGAAATCTGGATTACCCATGGAAAATCCCATAAGTTTGTAGGAAATTGAAATGGGAAATACATATTTTTTAACGTTATTCTATTGCATTTTTGAATGCGTATTTGTATTGAAAATACCAAACAACTTTTCTCAAATGTCATAACGCTTTCTTAAATTGTTTCTATAAAAAAAAGTTTGTCAAAAACAAACTCATTATTGCAAAGTAACAAATTAAAAAAGACTTGTTTTTTTTCTACAAAAGTCGTAACTTTATTTTAACGGCCCTTTTTAGTTCATCTTTTTGCTATTATCTATAAAAGTTATATACGTCCAAAGCTTGAGTATAACTCCCATCTCTGGGCTGTTGCTCCAGCAACTTACTTAAGCTTCTTGGACAGTATACAAAGACGAGCCTTCAAAAAGAAAGGAGACAGGAACATCATCGATACGTTTACGTCACTCGAACACCGGCGTAACGTTTCCTGTCTCTTACTCTTTTATTGTTTTTCAGGTAAGTGCTGTAATGAAATAGCCAGTTGCATTCCTCCCCTTTAACGATTCAACCGTAATGCTCGCGCTTCTAGGAATGCTCATCAGTTTACTCTTGAACCTAACTTCGGTCGTACTGTCAATTTCAGGATTCGTTCTTTCGCCGTACTACGCGAATGTGGAATACCCTTCCACGCTCTGTCTTTCCCTCTCATTGTGATGTGACGAAATTCAAGACTAATGTTCACCGACATCTCCTTTCAAATCCTCTCCTGCTAACCTAAAGCTCGCACTGTGTCTCTGACATATAAAGGGTACATAAAATCCCCTTGTGTGCGTGCTGATTATAAAAACAAAAGGTCAGCTTTGCTTCCAGCAGTAGGAAGACCTCATTTATTCAGCTCTGCCTTAAGTTCAACACAATTTAATGCAATCACTGTCTTACCCTTTTTCCTTTTATTTTTCTTCTTTAACCACAGTCACTTTTGTCTTTGTTTTATCAAAAATAAACTGTCCAGTCGGTAACGCCTTCAAGCTTTTATATGAAAAGCATAAAACTATCATGATGGAAGTCGAATGGGGCGACATATGAAAAGTGGGGCAACTCTTTCTCAATTTTTTTCTGCGGAGAGCTTATGGAGGTATTAATTGATATTTTTTGATTTTTTTTTGGTTGCAATAATCCAAATAATAGTCTCCTCTTACTTCTCCGATGCTTAAAGACTCCCCAAATCAAATTATACACCTATAATTTTGCAACGCAACCGCAAGGGTCGGTGCAATTCATATGAATGAACAACCTCATCTGTTAAAACAAAAATTTAACGCTATTTTGAAGAATCTTGGCAGAATTATGTATGACCAATATGTCTAAGAGGCACAATCGTCATTGCTCAGGAACTACTACAGCAAACTCGACCATTTTTTTAATTGCAGAAACATATTTTCTCAACAGTTACTCAGCTAAAAAAAATAAGTACTATCTTCAAAATGAGAGATGAACTTGTCCTTTAAAATGTTGTGCCACATCGACCAGATCTTCCAACAATTTATTTATTTATTTTATTCATCTGTCGATTAATTCTATCAGACTAACAATATCTTAAATTATAAATATAAGTTAAAAATAATAATTATAATAATAATTTAATATAATATAATAAAGTTACTTTAAAGTAATATACATATGTACAAATATTAATGAATTAAAGCACGTTAAGGAAATTTTGTTTGAAAATACATCTAATTTCACTGAGGTCAATTACATTGCAAATAGAGTTATAAGCAGTACAGGATTTAGAAATAGTATCACTACAGCCATAAATTGTTCTATGGTAATCAATAAAGAAAAAATCTCTAGATCTTATAGATCTAACCGGAGCATAAATATTGAAAAGAGAGAGAAGAGGAGGACACACAATATGGCTCATAAGGACGTCTCTGGTAAACATTATTAAAAAATATTTTCTTCTGGTTTGAAGTTCAGTCAACCCAAGAAGCTTACAACGGCTTATATATAATGGAGAAAAGTTCCAATCCAGCTTTCCAATAGCAAAACGCGTAAATCTCTTTTGAATGTTTTCAATTCTTTTAGTGTGACATATATAATATGGATCCCATATAACACAGCAGTATTCCAAAATTGATCTTACTAATGAAGTATACATAGATTTCAAAGCATGAGGATCTGAAAAATCTTGAGAGTTCCTTCTAAGAAATCCTAACATGGCATTGGCTTTAGCGCTTATATAATCATAATGATGTAAAAAGCTAAGTTTATGATCAAAAATCACCCCTAAATCCATTTTAAAAAAGACTCTAGTGAGATCAATATTTGAGATCGTATAGTCAAAACAAATTGGATTGCGACATATGAAGAAAGAAAGTAAATTACACTTTGAAATATTAAAATGCAATCTGTTAATCAAACACCAACTGACAACATTATTAAGGTCCTCCTGAAGAAGTCTACAGTCATTAATGCTATTTAAGGACTTAAAAATCTTAAGGTCATCCGCATAAAGTAAGCAGTTAGAGTGCTCTAAGTACATAGGAAGGTCATTAATAAAAAGAAGGAACAATATAGGACCTAAATGACTGCCCTGAGGAACTCCCGATCGATTAAAGATAACTTTAGACATTTTATTACCAATACTAACCACTTAAGTAGTAAGGAATGAAATCCCATCAACTGTAACTTTTTTATCAAAATTAAATGTTGAACCCTATCAAAGGCTTTAGCGAAGTCAGTAAATATAACATCAACCTGACAACGATTTTCTAATTCATGTCTCAAATGATTCGAAAATAAAGTCAAATTAGTTACAGTAGATTTACCGGTAAGAAATCCATGTTGCTGTTCACAAATATAGTTTTTCACCTCATAATACACTCTTCTTTTTACTATTGCCTCAAAAATTTTTGGAATCAACGGTAATTTAGATATAGGACGATAATTGGATATATTTTGCCTTGACCCAGATTTGAATATTGGTGTTATAAGAGAAACTTTCCAAGAATCCAGAAATTCCCCTGTTTGCAAGGATAAGTTAAAGATCGGAGTTAGTGCTTTAGCCATAGAGTCGGAACACTTTTTGAGAAATATAGGTGGAATGTTGTCAGGACCACAATTCGTATTTGAATCCAAACTCAACAACTCAGCCTTAACTTCATTTTCAGATAAAATTAAACTGCCAAGATATTACAACCCCCTATAAATGTTATCATTTAAAACTGAGATATCTACATCTTTAACAAAATTAGATTGAAAGAACGAACTAAACATGTCACAAATATCCTCTTCGCACTTTGAAACTGCGCCATCATAAGTCATATTTTTGGGATAACCAACTGTTTTTCTTTTACTATTAAGGAAAGACCAGAATGCCTTCGGATTACTTCTCATGTCAGTCTCAACAGATAAAAGATACTGTTTAGATAAAAACTTTTTTAAAAACTCATATTCTTTCTTTGTTCTCAAATATTCAGCATGCAAAGATGGATTAGCCTTACTCTTTTTGTGTTTTTTATTCATAGCATTTTTCAAATTAAGAAGACGTCTGTTGAACCATATTGGTTTATTGCTCTTCCTTACCTTTTTTATTGGAAAAAAGTTAGCAAAAGCACTATTTATAGTACTCAGGAGATAATCAAAATTTGCTTCTAATTTACTATTAAATGCATAATCCCATTCGATTTCGGATAAAAATTTATTGATACCAATGTAATCAGCCTTTACAAAATCAAACTTATAGTCATCATCTACAAATTTAGCAATTTTACATACATAATCAAAGTTAAATTGAATATACACTATTTTCTAACAGAGGAATATCAACTACACAGAGTTCTGCGTCACCAATTTTATCTATAAAAACTAAGTCAAGTGTCCTATCGATTGAATTTTTAACATTATTGATTTGCACTAGGCCAAGAGAAATAATAGAATCCAAAAAATTTGATTCCGTATTACTATTTACGTTAAGAGGAACCAGACATTTGTCTTCATACGAATATACCCAATTTACATTGCCAAGATTAAAATCACCTAGGATAACTACATGATCTTTATCATTAATATGTTCTAAGATATTAAAAATGTTAATAAAATGAAAGTTATAAATTTCATCATTAGATTTAGGTGGAATATATGATAAAAATACATAAATACTTTTAAAACTGGAACCAAAGCTATTATCTGGTAGATCGACTCGAACACACATTTGCTCCACTAGAGAATGCTGTAGCGGTATTTCTTGACTTAGTTAACCAGATCGAATACCCATCATTATTCCTCCACCAACGATATCTATGCCCGGCAAATGCCGATCTTTCCGGAACACATTAAACTGGGCATCAAAAAATTCAGTAGTGAGAATATCATCACATAGCCAAGTTTCAGTGAGAGATATTAAATCATAGGAACAATCTGAGGAAGCTAGGCAAAAGCTGTTAGATTTGGTGCGCATGCCTCCAACGTTTTGATAGTAGCAGGAGAATTTAGCATTAACCATGGGAAACTCAGCAGAAAAAAGATCATTGGAAAGATTTTCATCATAAGCACCAATTTCACAACAAAAACAACTTCAGCAACAGAGTCTTCGGAAACGACAACCACATCATCAGCAACAACACCATCTTCAGCAACAACAACATAATCAGCAACAACACCATCATCAGCAATTTGTAACCTGAGCAACATGGAAAAGAGGCAAGATGTTTTTCATTTTCTTGGCGTTTGTTAAATTCTAAAAGAATTTTGACTATCAATGTTTGGAGAACATGTGCTAGACGAAGATGAAGCTGTTGAAGCAGAAAATATTAATACTCATCATCATTAATTTTTATTTTTAAATTTTGTAAATTATTCTTAAATATCTTTGATTTAAATTCATATTCGGTAACTCTTAAAATTTACTTTTTATATTCAAATCTGGCACTCAAATTATACCAATCGCTATCTTTTTATATTTATGAATTCGCCTTAAAACTTTAACTGAAAATGTAACGTAATCTCTCTTTCGAAATTACATGAATTTTTGTATAAATACCTGTTGGCGAAATAAAATCCTATGACTCTTATTGTACAACCCTTAGGGGAAAATCGCTGTCTTTTTACTTTGAACAAATCTCGTCATTGTATTTCGGTCGCTTTGATGTTCTTTATTCGAAAGCCATTCAAGGTCCTCATTGTATTAAGACAAAATCAGTAAGGTCAAATTAAATAAAGTAGCTTTTTTCGCTACCGTTTATAATCGATCAACGCATCAACCAGGATCTACCTATCCTTTCGACAGAGGGAATAATAGATATCTCCGGGTTGACGGTCAAGTTATTTGATCGTTCATTTTTTTGCGCCCAACGTAAAAAATACTATAAAAAAGGTCGGTTTTGTTGACCAACGTGGTTAAAAGTGGTTAAGTTTTCGTCTAAAACACTGTATAAAAGATTTCTTGTAGTACTCCACGTGTTAAACTATATAAAAGTTGCTAAATTTGCGCCCAACCAAAGTGCAAAAAGTGGTAATAGACATAAAAACCTATGGTAAAATCATTAAAATCATTAGAACTATTCGCGAAAAAATTGTTCACAAAGAAATATAATAGTGCAAAAACATTGCACACTCTATTACCTATACATATACATTTTTCTCGCCGCGTTTTGGTTCGGTTTCGTGAGTGCATGGTGTAGGTGAAGTGCTAAAAACCTCGAAAGGAAGAAAAGACAACAACAGGAGAGAACCCAGTTGATGTCCCGAAAATACCAACCGCCCATCCAAGAGGAATTGGAACCAACCAACAGAATACCAGAGAAAAATCGTGGGAGCTAAGTATATCTCTCACCAAGGTATGTGTGGTCTAAGTTTTACTCTAATGTGTGTTGCTGTTTCCACTTTAAATAAAAAAAAAAAACGCAATAATAAATTAAATTTATTTTAAAATCAATTTAAAACACACCTTGGATATAAAACAGACACTATAAATTAATTATATTGCTCATAAATAATATATTTATATCATTGAACAACATATTTCGATTTTTGCCGTTTAAATAAAATAAAATACTAAAATTTAAATAAATTTAAATCTACGAATTTATAATATACCAAAAATACTCTTCATACAAATTGTCTATCGATCGTCAAAATCCGCTTATAGCATAGTGTTTTTGCTGGAAAAAATCATATAGAATCCACAAAGAGTATACTTACGATCCACTTGTGTATCCAATATACACGCCCACGCACAATAGTTAAAATAATTAGAAGCTTTCGCTCTGAACTAGTTTTTGCCGCCCCCGCCACCACCACACCATTGCTTAATTCGTCATTTTTTGCCTCATTCTGCTCGTTTACTTGTACTCTCGCTCGCTTCTTGCATTTGGTTGCAGAATACCTAAAATTCAAATCAAAGTCAATACACACTGATTTCAGTGCATATATCTTCATTTCACCCACACATCATTCGCTCAAAGCTCATAGGAGCTTGTTTTCGTCGTCGTCGCGGGAGATCTTGCTGCATGATCAATGCACTGAAGGAAAGCTTTTTTGGTTGATTGAATTTTCGTCGTCACCATACCAAAAAAAACTACTTTGATCTGAATTATTTTACATTCGCTTATTTAAATTACATAACATAATTTAAATAAAATTACATCGCCTTATCGTCGAAGGTATCGATGATTATATCCTTCTGCCTTATTTCTACTATAACTTCATTGTAATTTTGGAATCTTACTTCAAACAAATTTTAGTTTACCAAACCCAAATAGAAGCCTTAGCCCCCACCGATACTTGTCGAGGTGAAATCGAAGATTTATATATCACTGCTAAATCAAAAATTATTTCGCTTTTGGGATCTAGTAGGCGATGCAGTGTTGCAGATATAACGTTAAGTAGTGGCCCAACTTCAACTAATCGTCTTCCAAAACAACGTCTACCTAAGTTTAGTGGAAAATAATCTGAATATAAAAATTGTATAAAGGATTCAAGCTTAACTAAAATAGAAAAATTTAATTATTTGCTTTCATGTTTAACTGATCAAGCACTTGGTACAGTAGAGGCTTTTTAAGTCACGGAAGCCAACTACACAAAGGCACTTCTTTGCAGTGTTGTTCCTCTACGCGTCGACTTTGATTGTCTACTTTTCTACGTAGACAATTGTGTCAACAATGTAGACAATGTCGAAAATGTAGACAATGAAGTCGACAATGTAGACAATGAGGATATTTCATTCTAATCTGTCACAGTCCTTTCATTCTTGATTATTCTTTCGCAAGGTTTATTTCTATTTAGAAAAGGTGCGTGTTTGACTTCAATTAAATATCGAAAAATTGAGCTATTTTTTGATAATAAAATGATGTCTGGTCGATGCAAAAATAAAGCTTTTGATGAACTTGGTTTCCTTTTAATGAAATCCAACAACAAATATGTAGCATATTGCACAGTGTTAAATACAAAATGCAGAGTGAAAGACTCAATTAATACAAATTTGTTTTGTTTATATGATTAAGAAGACAAAAAAAGTTGAAAAATTGAAATAAAATTGATTGTCTACATTGTCTACATTGACATGTAGACAATGATGAATTGTCTACGTTGAATTGTCTACACGTAGACAATCATGTAGTCTACATTTTTTGTCTACATGGAACAACCCTGCTTCTTTGTTTGAAGGAGCGCTATGACAATGATTGCCTAATATTTTTGGAAAATATATCCGGATTAATTGAACTACCAAAGGTTACCAAATCATCTCCTGCTTCATTAAGGACTTTAGTCGATAATATCTCTGCTTTATTTAGTTCTCTACTTTCGATAGGGTCGTTTGAAAATATTTGTAACGCGATAATAATACACATTGCCATGTCGAAGGTCGATCCAGAAACGAAGTCCAAGTGGGATGAATGGAAAGAGTGTGCAGCCATTCTCTACAAACGATGCCAGTTCATGGAAGCTAGAGATAGCAAGCAGCTACGATCGGATTTCACTCACAAATCATTCAACAAACCAAAACCTACTTTTGTCAACCATCATCGTCCTCAAACTTCACTTGCTGCTAATCAACATTCTTGTATCTTTTGTCGGGACAATACTCATTCAATTACAGGCTGTAAATGTTTCGCTGAGCTTTCAGTAATGAATCGTTATTTTAAAGCGAAAAAATTAGGGCTTTGCTTAAATTGTTTAGGAAAAGGTCACAATGTTTCGAAATGTCCTTCAACTTATAGATGCAAAAGTTGCAAACAATCACATCATAGTCTTTTGCACAGGCCCCAAGCTACAGATAATAGTTCTAGTGTTGAAGTTTCACAAGGTTCATCGAATACAACAGCTGCAGCACATTTCGCATTGGAGAAGGAGCGTGTTCTCAATCAAGTTATTTTGGCAACCGCTTTAGTTCTCCTCAAGGACTCATCGGGTAGTTTTCAGTTGGGTAGAATTCTACTGGATTCTGGTTCTCAAGTTAACTTTGTTAATGAGAAGTTTGCAAATTTGCTCTGTTTTAAGAAACAAAGAAGGAACGTTGATATAGTGGGAATAGGAGATACAGAAACACAAACAGAGTATCTAACTCAATCGACAATTCGCTCTAGATACAACAATTTCGTAATTTGTTTGAAATTTTTAGTCGCACCCTCCATTACAGGGTATCAACCGGAAGCAGCACTTAACTTAAACAACTGGAATCTTCCTACGAATTTGGACTTGGCAGATGAGAGTTTTAATCACCAATCTCAGATAGATATGTTGGTAGGTGCTGAAGTTTCTTTAATTTGCTGGAAACAGGTCAAGTCAAATTAGGTGAAGGACTTCCACACTTGCAAAAAACTGCTTTAGGTTGGATAGTATCTGGTAGATACAAATCAAAAATAATTGAATCGAATAGATCGTGCTTCGTCAATTCAAAAGATAGTTCTTTGGATAAATATTTAGAGAATTTCTGGGAACTTGAAGAGATTCAGGGTCAACAGTCGAAGTGGTCTGAAGAGCAAACTTCATGTGAGGAACACTTCAAAGACAACATCGAAGTTCTACCCAGCGGCCGGCTAATGGTTCACCTACCTCTCAAACGAGATCCTAACTGTCTTGGAGCTTCCTATGATTTAGCCTTCAGAAGATTTTTATCTCTTGAGCGTAGGTTATCTAAAAATTCATCCTTCAAAACGGAGTACGTATATTTCATGAAACAATATGAATCGTTAGGTCACATGTCATTCGTACACAATCCCAATCTCGAAATCGCTCAATAGTACTTGCCACATCAATGTGTAACTAAGTAATGGTGTACTTCAGTGGGTTTGAACATAAACCTCACGAAGACAGCAATAATACCATTTACTAAGAAAAGACTTCTACCACGCATGAAACACATACGGTTGGCAGGGGAAGTAATCGACATCCAAAAAGATGTCAAGTATTTAGGCATTGCACTAGATAGTAAACTCCTTTGGAACAAACATGTTGAAATAACTGTCGGGAAAGCCACTAAAGTCCTGATGATTTGCAAAAGAATTGCAGGATATTGCAGGTATACTGATGGATCGAGAATTGCTGACGGGACTGGTGTAGCAATTTTTGGGCCTAGAACCAAAATTTCCATACTGATGGGGAAGTCCACCAGCATTTTCCAGGCAGAAGTGAGTGCCATCGGAAAATGCGCATTAGGCATTGCACTAGATAGTAAACTCCTTTGGAACAAACATGTTGAAATAACTGTCGGGAAAGCCACTAAAGCCCTGATGATTTGCAAAAGAATTGCAGGATATTGCAGGTATACTGATGGATCGAGAATTGCTGACGGGACTGGTGTAGCAATTTTTGGGCCTAGAACCAAAATTTCCATACTGATGGGGAAGTCCACCAGCATTTTCCAGGCAGAAGTGAGTGCCATCGGAAAATGCGCAGAACGTAACATCGATAGAAAATATAAAAAACAAAACATTGTCATAATGTCAGACAGCCAAGCTGCACTAAAAGCTTTGAATTCATACACCATCACTTCAAAACTAGTATGGGAATGTGTGAATAAGCTTAACTTAATGAACTGGGCAAGGATAACAAAGTCACACTACATTCGGTACCAGGTCACGTAGGAGTCCAGGGCACTGAAGAGGCTGACTCACTAGCAACAATAGGAGCAATGACACCGCTAACGGGGCCAGAACCCTATTGTGGCATAGGAGAGAATATGATGAAAAACGAAATCAAAGTAGAAGAGGAGGCAAAAAGATCAACAATCTGGAAAGAACTCGCCAAACTGAGACAGGCAAAGCTCTTACTCGGGAATTATAACCGAGAACGATTTCTATCCTGTATCAGCCTTAGTAGGAACAGTCTCAGGAGAATAACGGGTCTCCTCACTGGCCATTGTAAACTGCAAAGACATCTCAGCATCCTTGGCCTAGTGAGCAGATTCTGCGATGCTCATGAGGAAACTCCTGACCACATAATAGGTAGATGGGATGCACTAACGCATCAAAGACAAAAACATCTGGGCAAGTACCATATAGACGAGAACCAAATACATTCTCTAAAAAAAAACCTAAATTCTCAAATTCCTCAAAGGGACGAATTTGGAGGATGAACTGTAGATGAGAAACCTCATCATACATAAAAAAGGGGGCACAATAGATCTTAAGGTCGCAGTGCAAATATACCCGTTATCATTCATTCATTCATCTCTCTGTTCCTCGATTCGTGTTTGTAAAAAATAAAACAGGCTACCAAATACATGGCTTTGCCGACGCTTCTATGAAGGCATATGGTTGCTGTATATATCTGAGAAGCATAGATACTTTCGGGTCAGTAGAAGTGAAGCTTTTAGTCGCCAAATCTAGAGTTGCGCCAGCTAAGAAGAAACAACTTCCGCGCTTAGGGTTTTGTGCAGAACATCTTTTGTCCAAACTCTGGGTAAAAATTCAAAGAGTGATCGACAAAAACTTCTCGGAAGCATTCTTTTGGACTGATTCGGCAATTGTTTTGCACTGGATATCCACACACTCATCAAGGCTCAACACATTTGTTGGTAATAGGGTAGCAGAAATTCTGGTGTATGGAGAATCCCGTTTCCTAGTGAATTTCTGACAGCCAAAGAACTGGAATATTCACTACAAATCATCGTTAACGTGATTCAAATGAAGTACTTTGCTAAGAAAATTGAAGCTATACAATCAAACGCACCTCTTAAGGGATCCATAAATTCTTTAAGTCCCTTCCTCGAGGATAGGAATGGGCTTCTTTTGTTGAAAGAGGGCTGGCGATTGAAGCATGCAAACATGCCCGAGGGAAGTAAGCATCCATTGTTACTGCCCAAAGCTTGCATCTTCAGCAAGACACTAGTCGAACATCTTCATTATTCGAACTACCATTGTAAACTGCAAAGACATCTCAGCATCCTTGGCCTAGTGAGCAGATTCTGCGATGCTCATGAGGAAACTCCTGACCACATAATAGGTAGATGGGATGCACTAACGCATCAAAGACAAAAACATCTGGGCAAGTACCATATAGACGAGAACCAAATACATTCTCTAAAAAAAAACCTAAATTCTCAAATTCCTCAAAGGGACGAATTTGGAGGATGAACTGTAGATGAGAAACCTCATCATACATAAAAAAGGGGGCACAATAGATCTTAAGGTCGCAGTGCAAATATACCCGTTATCATTCATTCATTCATCTCTCTGTTCCTCGATTCGTGTTTGTAAAAAATAAAACAGGCTACCAAATACATGGCTTTGCCGACGCTTCTATGAAGGCATATGGTTGCTGTATATATCTGAGAAGCATAGATACTTTCGGGTCAGTAGAAGTGAAGCTTTTAGTCGCCAAATCTAGAGTTGCGCCAGCTAAGAAGAAACAACTTCCGCGCTTAGGGTTTTGTGCAGAACATCTTTTGTCCAAACTCTGGGTAAAAATTCAAAGAGTGATCGACAAAAACTTCTCGGAAGCATTCTTTTGGACTGATTCGGCAATTGTTTTGCACTGGATATCCACACACTCATCAAGGCTCAACACATTTGTTGGTAATAGGGTAGCAGAAATTCTGGTGTATGGAGAACAGAGTTGTAAAAGACTGCAGTACTTTGGTAATGCAGTCAGTTCAGTCGCAGTTAATTAACTTAACAATTAACTGCAAGTTAATACTGGAGTGGGTACTTTAACTGCAAAAAAAAGCAGTCAGCACAGTTAGCAGTCAGTACTAATATTTTAACTGTGCAGTTAATAAAAGCAGTTAATTGACTAAAAGTTAATTAACTGCAGTACTTTTTAACTGGTCTTAGTCTTTTTTAGTCAGATGAAAGTTAAAGAACTGGCCTGGTTTTGGTTTTAGTCAATAAATCTTTTAAATGCAGTTAATTAACTGCAAGTTAATTAACTTTTTTTTAGTCTTTTGACTAAAGTACTTAATACTTGTACTTATAAAAGCACATGTTGTGGTAATTTGTCTGTAGCATGTTGCAAAAGGCATTGAGTGGCATTGTGTGGCATGTGGCATCGGATATGGGCATGTTGTATGTTACATGATGCATGTTGAATGATGTGTTGCATGTTTCATGTGGCATGTTGCATGTGGCATGCAAATACAACATGCCACATGCAACATGCAACATGCACCATGCATCATGCACCATGCATCATGCAACATGCCACATGCAACATGCCACATGCAACATGCCACATGCAACATGCCACATGCAACATGCCACATGCAACATGCCACATGCAACATGCCACATGCAACATGCCACATGCAACATGCCACATGCAACATGCCACATGCAACATGCCACATGCAACATGCCACATGAATCATGCATCATGCAACATGCAACATGCCACATGCATCATGTAACATACAACATGCCCCATGTCCGATGCCACATGCCACACAATGCCACTACAGACAAATTACCACAACATGTGCTTTTATAAGTACAAGTATTAAGTACTTTAGTCAAAAGACTAAAAAAAAGTTAATTAACTTACAGTTAATTAACTGCAGTTAAAAGACTTATTGACTAAAACCAAAACCAGGCCAGTTCTTTAACTTTCATCTGACTAAAAAGGACTAAGACCAGTTAAAAAGTACTGCAGTTAATTAACTTTTAGTCAATTAACTGCTTTTATTAACTGCACAGTTAAAATTTTAGTACTGACTGCGACTGCCCGGATTACAGTTAAAGTCTTTTTGTAAGTTAAAGTACTGAACAAAATTAGTCTTTTTAGTCAATTAACTGCAGTACCCAAAAGACTGCAGTCTTTACAACTCTGATGGAGAATCCCGTTTCCTAGTGAATTTCTGACAGCCAAAGAACTGGAATATTCACTACAAATCATCGTTAACGTGATTCAAATGAAGTACTTTGCTAAGAAAATTGAAGCTATACAATCAAACGCACCTCTTAAGGGATCCATAAATTCTTTAAGTCCCTTCCTCGAGGATAGGAATGGGCTTCTTTTGTTGAAAGAGGGCTGGCGATTGAAGCATGCAAACATGCCCGAGGGAAGTAAGCATCCATTGTTACTGCCCAAAGCTTGCATCTTCAGCAAGACACTAGTCGAACATCTTCATTATTCGAACTACCATGCTGGTCCAAATGCTCTTGTCGCATTGACCAGACAAAGATTTTGGATGATAAATGTTCGAGAGGTAGCACGAAGGGTAGTAAGAAAGTGTCCCCATTGTGCAAGGTATAGGCCTAAACTATATGAGCAGGTTATGCGAAACTTGCATGCTGAAAGATTGACACCATCACGTCTATTTGTTTGCTGTGGGGTGGACTTTTGTGTTCCAATGTACATACACCTATTATAAAATTCGAGGCAAAGTTCCGTATAAGACTTATGTTGCAGTTTTTGTCTGCTTCTCTTCAAAGGCAGTTCACTTGGAAGCTGTGTCAGATCTTTCAGCTGATGCTTTTATAGGAGCATTGAAAAGGATGATAGGTCGTAGAGGTCTCCCAAGAGACATTCACTGTGACAATGCGACAAATTTTGTTGGCTCACAGTCAAAACTGAAGGAATTACGCGATATGTTGTTCAAAAAATGTAACCAACAAAACATTAATAATTTTTCTTCTAATTCCACCATAAATTTTCATTTTATACCCCCCAGGGCACCCCAGTTCGGTGGAATTTGGGAGGCGGCCTTTAAAGTTGCAAAGGGCCATCTCTATCGCAGCCTAGGAGGTGCCAAGCTGTCATTCGAAGAACTGTCAACTGCGCTGGTGGAGATCGAGGCCATAATGAACTCCAGGCCAATAAATCCGATGTCCACAGATCCCAATGACGTCGAAGGCCTAACGCCAGCTCATCTGCTTATTGAGTCATCACTAAAAGCAATTCCTGAGCCAATTGAAGACGTCTCCGTCATCAGCTATCTACATCAATGGCGGTGAATAAATGCCGTCAAAACTCGCTTTTGGATGCAGTGGTCATCAGAGTTCATCCAAGAACTCCAAGGACGTGCAAAGTGGGCGTCGCGTCGTCCAGCCCAAACATCACACTTGGTAGCCTCGTCATTATTCACGAGGACAACCTATACCCCCTCAAAGGTGGCTCTTGGGGAGAGTCACGAAAATAATCGAAGGTCCAGATGGTCGAGTCAGAGTCGCCGATATAAAAACGTCAAGAGGAGAATTCAGGCGACCCATTCGCAAACTCGCAGCGATTCCATCTTGAAAGGAAGTCCTTTCAAAGGAGGCGGAATGTTGAAGCAGAAAATATTAATACTCATCATCATTAATTTTTATTTTTAAAATTTGTAAATTATTCTTAAATATCTTTGATTTAAATTCATATTCGGTAGCTATCAAAATTTACTTTTTATATTCAACTCTGGCACTCAAATTATACCAATCGCCATCTTTTTATATTTATGAATTCGCCTTAAAACTTTAACTGAAAATGTAACATAATCTCTCTTTCGAAATTACATGAATTTTTGTATAAATACCTGTTAGCGAAATAAAATCTTGACTCTTATTGTACAACCCTCAGGGGAAAATCGGTGTCTTTTTACTTTCAACAAATCTCGTCATTGTATTTCGGTCGCTTTGATGTTCTTTATTCGAAAGCTATTCAAGGTCCGTATTGTATTAAGACAAAATCAGTAAGATCAAATTAAATAAAGTTGATTTTTTCGCTACCGTTGATAATCGATCAACGCATCAACCAGGATCTAGCTATTTTTTCGACAAAGGGAATAATAGAGATCTCCGGGTTGACGGTCAAGTTATTTGATCGTTCAGAAGCAATTAACATTTTAAACGGAGAAAAAGGATGGGATATTTTATATAACTTCGCTATTGCAGCACTTCGTTATAGAAAGCGTATAATAGAAGGGGATTTTTAATATAAGAACTTCAGTTTATATTTTGTCAACTCTTGTAATATTTTTTATTGAAATAAAAGTAAATTTTAACTAACTAACTAACTAGCTCTACCTTTAGACAACACAAGAATAATAGACAAGATATACACACTTGAAAGCTTAGGAATACAACGGAACCTTAGACAAAACGTTAAACACATAAGGGGACAGGGCCAAAACAATATCAAAATACGCTCTGGCATTAAGAGAATAGACAGAATAGACACAGAGCAACAACAATAGATACAGTGTAATAACAATTGTTTTAATTTGAAAGAAAAAGACAATTTCAAGTGCTTGCTATTTTATTAAATTTTAAATTATTCATTTATTTAAAAGTTTTTAATAAATTAATTCAACTTTAATTTTAATTAAAACAATTGAACCATAGGTACACATTGTATATAGAAATATTCTCAGAACTCAAAAAAATATACTGCTATCCAAAAATGCAGATAGAAATACAAAAATTTATTAATAATTGTGATATCTGCAATGTGGTTAAGCACGATCGGCAGCCACTGCACATACCGATGCAGGTCATGGAAACACCAAAATGTTTTAATGATGTTGTTCACGTCGATATCTGGTTCCCAGAACGAGGAAAAATGTTTTTCACTACTATCGACAAGTTTTCGAAATATGCCACAATTCATCCGTTAGAGGATAGAAACTGGATTGCTATATTAAGTGCAATTAAACAACGTATACAATATTTAGGGAAACCCAACAAAATAATATCTGACCGTGAGACCTGCATTTTGCATTCTGCGGTTGAACAGTTTTTAAAAGAAAACCAAAGCAATTTTCATAAAACTACCGCATCAATCAAAACTGGTAACGCTGATATCGAGAAGCTACATGCATTGTATATAGAAACTATAGTAGTACTATGGAACACGATTTTAAGTTACCTTTCTCTCTCTTTTGGTGTCGCTGGTGTTGCCTAAAAAGCAGATTGGAGAGATCGAAATGAAGGTAGGCAGAAAGAATATAAAATAATTTATAAAGTGAGAGGAATAATTATTTTGATTCTGACAGTTGCAGACAACAATTAGGCAGGGTAAAGGAGATAGGTGAGTCAGCTGATGGGTGTTATGGCAACAAGGGGAAAATGAAAAGAATTTATTGGGCTGTGGATTTATTCAACGCTTTTTTTGCATTTTTCATATATGTAGAAGTATAGATATAGCTACATTATTTTCAATTTTCAAATAATTTCGTGTATTTTATTTGATTTTGTGAGATTATATTTTTTTTCTTGCAAGTGATATATAGAATTGAATTGAATACGTATTTGATTTTTGTCATTTGTTTACAGTCATATTTTTATGATATCTTTTTTTATTTCTTTTTTATAGGTACATGATATCCTTTTAATTTCTCAAATCTGAAGAAATGACCATTTGAAAATTAAAAGGAGGACAAAATTGATGTACCTAAAATCACTAAAAATAGTTTATGCAACCGTTTTTTCTTTTTAATTTTACTGCTTAAAAAACGATTTCCGTGCGAATTTCCATCAGTAAAATTAAAAAAAGTTTTTTTTACAAAAAATTTCTTGAACAAAATCAAATACATATTTTTACAAATAAACGTATTTGTGTATTCATTTTTCAGTAAATTTTAAATATCACGTCAATTTTCAAAATTTTTAAGTAAATTTGAGATACCACGTGAATTTTAGTATTTTTAACAAATCGAAAAATTTAACCTGAATTTTCAAGTTTAAATAATTTTCACGTGAATTTTTGTATCAAATGAAGTTAAAAATTTCACGTGGATAGTTCTCAATGAAATTTAAAATTTTAAAAAGTTTTTTTTAGTAAATTAAGTACCTACATACATATTTAATTCCAAAAATTTCACGTGAAATTTCAAAAGTTTTAATAATTTAAAAAATTTCATAGTTCATAGTTTTAACCTTTTTCTTTTAATTTTCCTGTGGTTTTTCGAAATTCTCAAAGAAATTTAAAATTTCTTGTGAATTTTCGAGAAATTTCACGTGAGTTTTCAAAAAAAAAAACACCAAACTTTAAAAAAACACATAGTTTCAATATTCCAGGTTAAATCTCAAGAAATTACCTCGATTTATATTTTTCACGTGAATTTTCAAAAAAAACACGGAACATTAAAAAACACGTAGTTTTAAAAAAACTTACTTAATTTTACTATTCTAGGTGTATTTCCAAAGAATTAGAACATTTTATAAATTTCACGTAAATTTTCCAAAAACACGTCATTTTACTATTCACTATTTTAATATTTTACGGGAATTTTAAAAATTCTTGTATTTTCAAGTCCTAAACAAATTTTAAATACCACGTAAATTTTCAAAAGAATTTAATAATTTTAAATTTTTACGGTGATTTTCATGTTTCTTAAGTAAATTAAGACTTTGACGTGAATTTTTAAAGTTCTTAAGTAAATTCAAAATTTCACTTTAATTTTCAACAGAATTAAATAATTTTAAAAATTAACGTGAATTTTAAACATCTTCAATAACTCACGTTTCAATTTGAAAATGTTACTTGAATTTTCAAATACCTAACCAAAAAAAAATTTAAAATTTACTTCAATTTTCCATAGCAATATTTTTTTATAATAATTTTAAAATATCACGTAAGCATAAACAACTACGTGAAATTAAAAAAACAATTAATAAATATTAAGAAATTCCTTTCATACTTACTTCAATTGTAAAGAAAAAATAAAATTAAAATAATGTTAAAAATATTTTTCTATGTGCAAAGTGAAGAAGTGCATACGGGCCTTTTGCTTGAAAAATTCCAAAACAAAATCGTTTTTTCTTCACGAATTTTCATTGCCCATTCCTTACCTACCTAACAAAAAAAATTCAAATAATGCCCCTTTGCAAAAAAGAAATGAAGAAAAAAGTCTTTTTTCCTAACTCCCTCCAACTCCCATAAATTTACATTCCAATTTTATACGTCGTTCTCTATCTTCTGTTATTTCCTCAACACTCATATTTATTTTTCTTTTTCTTTGTGACTACCCCACTTTCAAGTCTACACTCGTCTTCACTTCAGGTTGGAAAAAGTTTCCGTCCGTCTCATCAGAGGTCGCGTCGTTCGTTCCTCTTCATAATAGTACTATTCCATTTCATATACAATGAGGTATGTACATTAATTTGTATTTTGTATTTTGTATTTTGTATTTTGTATTTTGTATTTTGTATTTTGTATTTTATATATTGTATTTTGTATTTTGTATTTTGTATTTTGTATTTTGTATTTTGTATTTTGTATTTTGTATTTTGTATTTTGTATTTTGTATTTTGTATTTTGTATTTTGTATTTTGTATTTTGTATTTTGTATTTTGTATTTTGTATTTTGTATTTTGTATTTTGTATTTTGTATTTTGTATTTTGTATTTTGTATTTTGTATTTTGTATTTTGTATTTTGTATTTTGTATTTTGTATTTTGTATTTTGTATTTTGTATTTTGTATTTTGTATTTTGTATTTTGTATTTTGTATTTTGTATTTTGTATTTTGTATTTTGTATTTTGTATTTTGTATTTTGTATTTTGTATTTTGTATTTTGTATTTTGTATTTTGTATTTTGTATTTTGTATTTTGTATTTTGTATTTTGTATTTTGTATTTTGTATTTTGTATTTTGTATTTTGTATTTTGTATTTTGTATTTTGTATTTTGTTTTTTGTATTTTGTATTTTGTATTTTGTATTTTGTATTTGTATTTGTATTTGTATTTACTCAAGTAGAAGTATTTTAAAACAGAGTGAGTTGTAATACTCAAAATATAAAGGTTGAGATTGTAACTAAAGCAAATTTTTCAGAAATATTTACAGAGAGAAAATATTGGAATTACTATTATTTACTATTACTTATTGTTATTACTAAGCTTAAGTCTGTTGTGCATTGTATATACTTTCTTTTGCTTGAACCCTGGTAGCACTTTGAGTATTTATTTATGCTAAAAAGCAACGTTACAGTACTTATTCGAATCAAGGCTGAAATATTATTAGTCCAGATTTATACTCTTCGCGGTCGGAATCCAGTCCGCTGTTCACCAACTGCTTATCACAGCTCTATAATAACGTACAACGAAAACAGTTGCAGCTCCAAATTTTTATTTCATTGGAACCACAACACGTTGTATGATCTCTAATATCGGATATGAAAATTGTTAATGGTTAGATATAAGTATTTCTCTATAATACTGTAGCAGTTTTGTAACGGAGATTAATGTCGTTTTCAATTGGCAATCCGGAATTCGTTTTAGTTTCGGAATCCCAATTGAACAGTTTTTTGCGATTCTGAAAAATTTGAAGTTAGGTGTGACTGTATTAGTAAGTTTAACATGTGCGACATATTATATGTGTCAAATTTCATTTGTTTTTTTCGCTTGTAAACATGGAGGAGCAAAATCTTTGAATGTGTGAGTGATTCTGTTTTTGCTTCTGATTTCAAATCCAGAAGAGAAATTCTCTTTTTTTGAGAATCAGAACTGTCACTTTTGCCCAATTGAACGCATTCAGAATGCTTTTTTCTGCTTCCAGATTGCCAATTGAAAACGACATAAGAATCACGTTGTTTTGACGTATGTCAATTCACATTTCAAAATAAAATTTAAACAATTCTTGTAAAATTTCAACAATTTCTGAACTTTGAAAGCCTCTCAGGCTTTTTCTAGTTCCCCTATTTCATGTTACCATTTTTAGAAAATATTTAAGTACTGGGTAGGAACTTAAAAAAAATACTCCAACACGCAAACATACGTTTACATACCTCGAATAATAGAGCACAATATTTTTGAAGCCTAATACGTTCTCCATTTGCCAACGTAAGGAGTTTGTTGTCATCCATTACAGAATTCATGTTCTCAATCCAAAGAGCGTCGACATCTCCATCAAAACAAACATATCGTCTTTCCTTTAAAAATAATAATAATAATGATGAACATTTTTTACTGCAGATATGTACATAAGGAGAAATAAATGCAAATTAAAAAAAATGCAAAAATACTACGTATACTATGGTAAGGTAAGTTAAAGTTAAGGTAAAGATAACTTTATTATATGTTTTCTCCTTTTTTTAAATTAAATTTATAATGGGAAGCGATTCCTCCTCATTATCATAATATTCAAAAGTTAAACGCTAAGATTTTTGACTTATTTAGATCTAGTGATCCTCTTGTGAATGAGGCCTCTCATCATCCACGTCCAGCACTCATCATATGGGTTCAAAACTTTGAAATGAGTAGCCATCTAGCTTCTGACAATGCTTTATAATTTAATATGAACAAAACGAATTATAACAACCCCGATTTCATAAAGCTCTTTAAAAAATTTAACAGCGATTTTGGTCTTACAATCGCGTTCGTTCCATACAAAATACGTCATTATTTAAAAGCATGATAAATGTTTATGAAACTGGCCATAAATTGAAAAGCTTTTTATCTTTAGTCCATTGGTGTTGTCCTTATACTTGTTCAGATATTAATTTTATGGGTTTAAAATTTTATGATAAAATATTTAATTGTTGTTTAATTTCTGTTCCTAAATATCAATTAAATCAAAACCACTTGTTCCTAATTGGTATGATAGTGAAGTACGGAGATTGAAAAACCGCAGACATGGTTCAAATACAAATTGTAATAGATTTCAATTTATATAATTATTGTGAAGCTACAAATACTTTCAACAGCGATTCAAGTCTTAATTATCTAAATAACATACATAAGGTTGAAAAAATGGTTCCTAAATCTTTTAAGAATTTTATTAATAGCAAAGAAAATCTACTCCATATGTTTTTAACTGTTGACAGTTTGCATATAAGTTTTCTCATGTATGGAAACACAGCTTCATTATTTTCTCTGCATAAAAAAGGAATACATTGAAAACTATCGACCAATAGCTGACGTCCGTCAAGTTAGCACTACATTTTTGGAAATTACCAATAGTAAGTATGCAGTTAATTGTAGCTTTTTTGTAGTAAATTAGTTGTGGAAAAAAAAAATTTGTAGCTCTGGTGGTTTTTAAGAACATGGGGTGTAGTGCTAGGTTGATATCAAGTTAGCATTACATCTTCAAAACTTTGAAGAACTGAGTATGCAGTTAATTGTAGCTTTTTTGTAGTAAATTAGTTGTGGAAACAAAAAAATTCCAAAAAAATTTTTTCACCTAAAAAAAAAAAAAAATAAAAATTGGGTATGTAGTGCTAAGTTGATATCAAGTTAGCACTAGATAGATAGATAGATTGATTTTATTTCAACATAAATTTTAACAATATAATTTAATTATAATTTATAATTTACAAAAACAAAAAAGCATGGCATTTTGCCGTCTGCCTAGTTGACAAAACATGAAAATTTCACATAATATGAAAATTTGATTGAGCAATAATTCGTATGTATTTTTGCAATATATATTTATAAAAATAAAAAAAAAATTAGTTTCTCTTAAAAGCTTTCATTTATGATTTTGTTTCTATAGAGAAGAGCTAGTCTGCAGTATTTGTATAATTTTTGTACATCCATATTGTTAAGCAATTGTATAATTTGGCTTTGTGTCAACATGTCACTTCCGAATACATCCCTTCTGATTTCTCTTAAAATCGGACATTTACCCATAAAGTGAAAATTATCTTCTCTTTCACCTAAGTTACACAAAGAGCACACAATGGGTAAATCATCTCTATGAGGTATGTAGTTCAATGGCATAAGTTCGCTCCGCAGTTTTACCATCATTGAAATCTCGGCTGTACTATTGTCATCCCTAAAATAATTTTTCTCCTCCAGGTTATGATTCAATTGACTATATAGTTGTCTGTAGATAGATCCTGTTGCATCATTCAAATATTTATCACGATGTCTTAAGTCCACTGCAGCAATGAGTTGATAAAGCGAAGTTTCTAATTCTTCACTGCTCAGGTTTAAGACTATCCCACATTCTGAAGCAAGTTCCAACCAATCAGCGCACCAACTTGTCTTTGTCCTTATGACTTCAAGAGCTACTATTTTAGGCAGTCGATTATCATCCATCTTTAAGACTTTCGTGACATAATCCACTTGCATTTTTAATGTTCGAATGAACAATGGCGAGATTCCTGTTTCTAACATGATAACGTAGTTAGGTGTGCTACGCGGAAGCTGGAAGATTCTTTTGCAGAAGTATCGTAGAAGTTTTTCCACCGTATCGTACTGCTTTGTACCCCATGTCTGAGCTGCGTAGAAAAGGATTGACGCTGATATCGCTTCAAATAATTTGAATTTACTGCTGTGTGCTATACTTTTGTTATGAAAGCATCTATTCCATGTTGCGCTGATTGCGCATTTTGCCTTCATTAATTTTTCCTTCAGATGTTTTTCCATACCCAGATTTTGCGTGAAAATAACTCCTAGATATTTGAATTCCGTTACAACCTCTATATTTTCTCCATTATAATGCCATTTTTCGTTTGCACATTTGCGGCCTCTTCCACTTTTGAATATTAAAACCTTGGATTTGTCAAGGTTAACTATCAGATTCCAAACCCGACAGTATTCGAATAATCGGTTAATCATCAACTGCAAGGATTCAGAAGAGGCTGCCAACAGAACAATATCGTCCGCAAACATCAATAGTTTTATTATCATCCCCGCGTACTCTATTCCACATGGCAGAATGTCTACCAGATCATCAATGAACATGGCGAACATGCTTGGGCTCAATGTACAACCTTGCCTGACTCCCGATTGTGTTTTAAATTCTTCCGAAAGCGCTTCACCATTCCATACTTTACTTTTTGTGTCGTCGTAGAGATTCTGTATGACTCTTCCAAACTTCCATGACATACCTTTACTATATAGCTTATAAAATAGAGCCTTTCTATCGATCATATCGAAAGCAGCTCTAAAATCCACGAAAAAGGCATATAACTTCTTTTCCTTGCGAAGGAATGTTTCAGCCATACATCTAAGGGTAAAAATATGATCGATCGTTGAATATCCACTTCTAAATCCTGCCTGGTACTCCTTCAGTAGTTTGTTGCTATCAATCCATTCGTTGAATCGTTTGTGTAGTATTAGTGTAAATATTTTATATGAAGCATTTAGGAACGATATACCCCTGTAATTAGCTGGTTCGGCCATGTTTCCTTTCTTGTGAATCGGAAAAATAATCGATTCCTTGAATTCATGTGGTATAGTCCCGCTTTCCATGATATTGTTATATATGAAAGTTAGCCTTGTGAGTAGTTCCGGTGTCCCATACTTATAAAATTCAGCTGATATGCCATTCGAACCTGCAGCTTTTCCATCTTTAAGCTTCGTTACAGCTGATATTACTTCTTGGTAACTAATTGTAGCATCAAGAACACCACATTCATAGGCTGGTATAGCGTATTCCACCGAAGGTGTCTCATGTACTGGATTCAGCAGTTTCTCAAAGTGAGCTGCCAGAAGGTTTGGACTCAAGTTCGTGTGGATTGAAAACCGTTTGCCATTCAGCTGCCTTGCCAAGTTCCAAAAATCTTTTGAGTTTTTGCATAGCGCTAATCGTCTTGATTCAGCTTCGTAGAAAACAGCCTTTTTTTGTTTACAGATTCCTTTGTACACCTTATTAGCCATCAAATATTGGTGTCTGAAATAGTCCTCATTTGAGGTTCTATATGCTCTTAACCAGCCAAACGATAATTTTCTGTATTTTCTACAGTCGGCATCATACCACGGTGCCGAAGAGTTCCGCTGAGTGTTGGTGTTAACTGTGTAAGAGGCTTTGATTATCTCTTCTATCTGAGGTAAATCGCAAGTTCTTTGGCATATCAGTGCATTATCTAACCTCAATTGATACTCTGACTTGTGTTTCGATTTCCATTTTATTTTCGGTAAAGTATTCATAATTCTCGTTTCCTGTGCTTCTCTGGTATTAAGTTTGAAGTTTACGGCGATTGGAAAGTGGTCAGAGTAAGGTACGTTATGGATTTCCAAATCAACAATGAGTTCATTCCATTCACTACCTACCAAACTATAATCAATCACCGAGCTACCTTGTCCTCCAACAAAAGTAAATTCTCCGTTCGTATCCGATAAGCTAGTTCCATTTTGAATTCTTAAACCGTATGTATCGCATAGATCAATAAGCTTTAGTCCTCTTGCATTAACAATAATGTCCTTTGAATTTCGTTCAATTCCCAGGATCTCATTTTCATTTCCCCCTTGTCTTCCTGTCCTCGCATTCATATCACCCACCACCAGCAAGTTAGATGTTTTACCTCGAGTTATTACACCTTCTAGTTTTTCAAAATCGTTATTCCATTGATTGCAGTTGATGTAAGCCGGCAGGATTCGGAAACATTTTTCTTTGTAAAACAGTTCAACACAAATAACGCCTTCATATGCTTTAAATTCGCAGCACATATTTTTAAGATTTTTTTTAAATCCAAAGAAGCAACCTCCACTAGCTCTTCCCCTTGATTGTGTTCTAACAGCTGGTACTAATTTAAATTCAAATTTCCTAAATTTACTTTCAAAATTCGTAAAATTATTTTCCATAATAAATGTCTCATATAAAAAAACAAAATCAAATTGATTAACAAATTCATAAAAATCTACAAACAAAGCCTTATTGGTTAATCCTGCAACATTATAAGAAAGAATTGTATAATTAAAAGATTCTAAAGCACTTTCATTTTTTCTAATTTTAAGTAAACTATTTTTATGGCAGACGGCATTACAATCAAACATGTCTCGTGTGAACACCACTTGAAGTTTGAGAAGTTCTGATGTCGCCTTCTATTGACTTCTCATTATTCCAGTCTTCCAGCGCTGTCAGATCAAATGTGTCACCAACCAGCTGTTTAAGTGTAAACAAACCATCTTCTGCGTCCGAAATTATCTTGCCACTTTTATCGAAAAAAATTTTTGTTTCATCAATCAAAAGGGTTTCTCCTTTAATTTGACACTTAATGCCTCTATTATTTGAAGTGATGTTTCTTCTCAGATTGTTTAATCTTTTTCTTCGTTCTCTCGCCGCTGCTGGATAGTCCTTGTGAATTGATGTGCCGGTGTTTTGTAGCTTATTCTTTGCTCGAAGAATCCGAAAAACATCTTCTCTGTTCGCCATTTCAACGATTACATTTGTCGCTGATCTTCCGATTTGTTTTGCTGTAGTTATTTTATCCGAGTTGTTTGTTTGCAATAAATCAAGACAGATTTCTTTCGCTTTTTCGACTGCGTTTTGGCTGTTAGTAGGGTGCAAATGAACGACAACATTCTTTTCATTTGATTTTTTTTCAAGCAATTCCACTTGTTTCTCTAACAAAACACATCGGGACTCCATTTTGTTCAGTTGAGTCTTTAGTTCAACGTTGCTTTGTTTCAATATGGAAATTTCAGCACTTATTCCTTCAATGTCGGATTTAGTCGCTACATCTTTCAGCTTTATATCCAACAAATTACCCAAAGAATTTTGCAGCATTTTGTCTAATTCGCTGATCGCCATATTGCCAACTGGGTTTATGTTTACCTTGGAATTAGATGCTTTAGGTGGTGTCATTTCCATATAAATTCTTTTTGCTGGATTTTGGTCTTTCCCAGTTGGAGATCGCGATAGAGGCATTTTTCTTTTGTTTCTAATTTTTAATTTTAACAAAACTCACCAGTAGTTTTTATAATTTTTTTTTATTTTGTGGTGAAATGTTGTTTTTATTTGCTATAAGAACTGTTTTTTTTTAAACTAATATTTCTTTCTTTTTTATTTAAATAAAATATTCTTTTTACGGAGCTTTAATTTTCACAAACTTTTACTTATCCAAGTTAGCACTACATCTTCAAAACTTTCAAGAACTGAGTATGCAGTTAATTGTAGCTTTTTTGTAGTAAATTAGTTGTGAAAACAAAAAAAATTAAAAAAAAAATTTTCCTTACTTTTTTGACCAAACAAATTTTATAGAGTCTTAACTAGAAATCGTCATATCACCCATTAGAAAGCCAAATTTGAAAATCTAATGATGCAATCAATTGTAGCTTGGGGCTTTAAAATTAGTTGTGAAAAGAAAAAAATTCTAAAAAAATTTTTTCCTTACTTTTTTGAACAAAAACAATATGAAAAAAGCTCAATTTTTCAATATTGCCAAAACACCCATTAAAAAGCTAAATTTGAAAATCCAAATATGCAATTAATTGTAGCTTGGGCTTTTAAAATTAGTTGTGAAAAGAAAAAAATTCTAAAAATTGTTTTGGCTAAGTTTTTTGAAAAAATTAAATTCGTAGTAGTGCTAACTTGACGTTTTGAAAACAGGCATTAGGAAGCCAAATTTGAAAATCTAATGATGCAATCAGTTGTAGCTTGGGGCTTTAAAATTAGTTGTGAAAAGAAAAAAATTCTAAAAAAATTTTTTCCTTACTTTTTTGAACAAAAACAATATGAAAAAAGCTCAATTTTTCAATATTGCCAAAACACCCATTAAAAAGCTAAATTTGAAAATCCAAATATGCAATTAATTGTAGCTTGGGCTTTTAAAATTAGTTGTGAAAAGAAAAAAAATTCTAAAAATTGTTTTGGCTAAGTTTTTTGAAAAAATTAAATTCGTAGTAGTGCTAACTTGACGTTTTGAAAACAGGCATTAGGAAGCCAAATTTGAAAATCTAATGATGCAATCAATTGTAGCGTGGGGCTTTAAATTAGTTGTCAAAAGAAAAAAATTCCAAAAATATATTTTCTCAAAAAAACTATAAATTCCACAAAAAAAATCTTTAGTGAATTATATAGGTATGTATGTATAGGTTTAAGTAGTAGGTACTATTTAAAAAAATAATAAATAAATCTGCAATCAATTATTTCGTACATGTTCGTTCCCATCTGACCTCTACAAAAATTCCACGTTAGTTCTATAGTTCCTGATAGTTTTCCAAAATATTGCATTTTCTGTGAACAACAACTATAACTTTAGCGTTTTTATAAACGCCTTAAAGTATGCTACCTTGTTGTGTCTCCATTTTTTTAGGCCTTGTTCTATAGACTACATTTCATAGTATGTATCGAAGGGGGAGAGGTAGGAAGAGCGGTTTTAAACCTGACTTGCTATTAAGTTATTATTATTTTTATTGTTTTATTCATACTTTAGAATGTCAATTTTATGAAACTTGACCATTTTAATATTGCACTTCTTTAGACCACTGACGGTAGATACGTGTCGAGATGTGGTACTTGTTCATGAAATGCATTTGCAGTCACAGCATTTAAGTGCCTGAAAGTATTCTATTTTGTTCAGCCTCCATTTTCTCCAGACCTTGTTCAATAGACTACAATTCGTAGTACGTATCGAAGGGGCAGAAGTAGGAGGATCGGTTTTCCAATAAACGGATTTTCAAAAATGGGATGCTAACTTAACATAGAATCATTGTATATAAAACTTATAGTACTATCATCACGATGATTTTTGAGTTGTGTTGTGTGGTCGTCTGGGGGCGCACTTGTATATACACAGAAACAGCAACCAGAAAATTAGTTAGTTGTGTGATCGCCAGGTGGACGACGTGTGGAACCTGTTCATGAGAGTACTATCTAAATTCATATACAATGCATAGAATATTAATTATTGAAATGTCAAAAGAAATATTTTTTTCTTATGATAGAGACATATCCAAAGAGTTCCTCATACCTAAAGAAGGGTTTAATTACATAACGGCATAAAAACAATTATATTAAAATCAATTTTTTAATAAAAAAACAAAGAGTTATATGAAACAGAAAAACATCTGGATTACAAACATTATACCTAATAAATTGAAACATAAAATTGACTGAATAGCACAAAAACGAGTATAGGTAATGTGTCCAATGTAAAATTAAAAGAAATTTAGTTTCTAACACTTTTCTAATAAAAATTATGATATTTTTTCTGTTATCAATTCATATAGTCACTTCCTTTGTACAAAGACATTACTTTACTGACAATTATAAATACTCATAGCAAATAAATCAGACACCCATTCAACCCAAAAATTTTTTAAGAAAAAAATTTAACCTGGTAACCTTAACAGAGAAAAGGTAAAAAAGAATTAGAATTACAACTCTTTTTTTTTAAGGACAAAAACATATTTATGCATACAAATCCACCCATAGGCATTGTATATAAAACTTATAGTACTATCATCACGATTTTTGAGTTGTGTTGTGTGGTCGTCTGGGGGCGCACTTGTATATACACAGAAACCGCAACCAGAAAATTAGTAAGTTGTGTGATCGCCAGGGGGACGACGTGTGGAACGTGTTCATGAGAGTACTATCTAAATTCATATACAATGCCTATGGGTGGATTTGTATGCATAAATATGTTTTTGTCCTTAAAAAAAAAGAGTTGTAATTCTAATTCTTTTTTACTTTTTCTCTGTTAAGGTTACCAGGTTAAATTTTTTTTCTTAAAAAAATTTTGGGTTGAATGGGTGTCTGATTTATTTGCTATGGGTATTTATAATTGTCAGTAAAGTAATGTCTTTGTATAACGGAAGTGACTATATGAATTGATAACAGAAAAAATATCATAATTTTTATTAGAAAAGTATTAGAAACTAAATTTCTTTTAATTTTACATTGGACACATTACCTATACTCGTTTTTATGCTATTCAGTCGATTTTATGTTTCAATTTATTAGGTATAATGTTTGTAATCCACATGTTTTTCTGTTTCATATAACTCTGTTTTTTTATTAAAAAATTGATTTTAATATAATTGTTTTTATGCCGTTATGTAATTAAACCCTTCTTTAGGTATGAGGAACTCTTTGGATATGTCTCTATCATAAGAAAAAAATATTTCTTTTGGCATTTCAATAATTAATATTCTATGTTAAGTTAGCATCCCATTTTTGAAAATCCGTTTATTGTAAAACCGATCTTCCTACCTCTGCCCCTTCGATACGTACTACGAATTGTAGTCTATTGAACAAGGTCTGGAGAAAATGGAGGCTGAACAAAATAGCATACTTTCAGGCACTTAAATGCTGTGACTGCAAATGCATTTCATGAACAAGTACCACATCTCGACACGTATCTACCGTCAGTGGTCTAAAGAAGTGCAATATAAAAATGGTCAAGTTTCATAAAATTGACATTCTAAAGTATGAATAAAACAATAAAAATAATAATAACTTAATAGCAAGTCAGGTTTAAAACCGCTCTTCCTACCTCTCCCCCTTCGATACATACTATGAAATGTAGTCTATAGAACAAGGCCTAAAAAAATGGAGACACAACAAGGTAGCATACTTTAAGGCGTTTATAAAAACGCTAAAGTTATAGTTGTTGTTCACAGAAAATGCAATATTTTGGAAAACTATCTGGAACTATAGAACTAACGTGGAATTTTTGTAGAGGTCAGATGGGAACGAACATGTACGAAATAATTGATTGCAGATTTATTTATTATTTTTTTAAATAGTACCTACTACTTAAACCTATACATACATACCTATATAATTCACTAAAGATTTTTTTTGTGGAATTTATAGTTTTTTTGAGAAAATATATTTTTGGAATTTTTTTCTTTTGACAACTAATTTAAAGCCCCACGCTACAATTGATTGCATCATTAGATTTTCAAATTTGGCTTCCTAATGCCTGTTTTCAAAACGTCAAGTTAGCACTACTACGAATTTAATTTTTTCAAAAAACTTAGCCAAAACAATTTTTAGAATTTTTTTCTTTTCACAACTAATTTTAAAAGCCCAAGCTACAATTAATTACATATTTGGATTTTCAAATTTAGCTTTTTAATGGGTGTTTTGGCAATATTGAAAAATTGAGCTTTTTTCATATTGTTTTTGTTCAAAAAAGTAAGGAAAATTTTTTTTTAGAATTTTTTTCTTTTCACAACTAATTTTAAAGCCCCAAGCTACAATTGATTGCATAATTAGATTTTCAAATTTGGCTTCCTAATGCCTGTTTTCAAAACGTCAAGTTAGCACTACTACGAATTTATTTTTTTCAAAAAACTTAGCCAAAACAATTTTTAGAATTTTTTTCTTTTCACAACTAATTTTAAAAGCCCAAGCTACAATTAATTGCATATTTGGATTTTCAAATTTAACTTTTTAATGGGTGTTTTGGCAATATTGAAAAATTGAGCTTTTTTCATATTGTTTTTGTTCAAAAAAGTAAGGAAAAAATTTTTTTAGAATTTTTTTCTTTTCACAACTAATTTTAAAGCCCCAAGCTACAATTGATTGCATCATTAGATTTTCAAATTTGGCTTCCTAATGCCTGTTTTCAAAACGTCAAGTTAGCACTACTACGAATTTAATTTTTTCAAAAAACTTAGCCAAAACAATTTTTAGAATTTTTTTTCTTTTCACAACTAATTTTAAAAGCCCAAGCTACAGTTAATTGCATATTTGGATTTTCAAATTTAGCTTTTTAATGGATGTTTTGGCAATATTGAAAAATTGAGCTTTTTTCATATTGTTTTTGTTCAAAAAAGTAAGGAAAAAAATTTTTTAGAATTTTTTTCTTTTCACAACTAATTTTAAAGCCCCAAGCTACAATTGATTGCATCATTAGATTTTCAAATTTGGCTTCCTAATGCCTGTTTTCAAAACGTCAAGTTAGCACTACTACGAATTTAATTTTTTCAAAAAACTTAGGCAAAACAATTTTTAGAATTTTTTTCTTTTCACAACTAATTTTAAAAGCCCAAGCTACAATTAATTGCATATTTGGATTTTCAAATTTAGCTTTTTAATGGGTGTTTTGGCAATATTGAAAAATTGAGCTTTTTTCATATTGTTTTTGTTCAAAAAAGTAAGGAAAAAAAATTTTTAGAATTTTTTTCTTTTCACAACTAATTTGAAGCCCCAAGCTACAATTGATTGCATCATTAGATTTTCAAATTTGGCTTCCTAATGCCTGTTTTCAAAACGTCAATTTAGCACTACTACGAATTTAATTTTTTCAAAAAACTTAGCCAAAACAATTTTTAGAATTTTTTTCTTTTCACAACTAATTTTAAAAGCCCAAGCTACAATTAATTGCATATTTGGATTTTCAAATTTAGCTTTTTAATGGGTGTTTTGGCAATATTGAAAAATTGAGCTTTTTTCATATTGTTTTTGTTCAAAAAAGTAAGGAAAAAATTTTTTTAGAATTTTTTTCTTTTCACAACTAATTTTAAAGCCCCAAGCTACAATTGATTGCATCATTAGATTTTCAAATTTGGCTTCCTAATGCCTGTTTTCAAAACGTCAAGTTAGCACTACTACGAATTTAATTTTTTAAAAAAACTTAGCCAAAACAATTTTTAGAATTTTTTTTCTTTTCCACAACTAATTTACTACAAAAAAGCTACAATTAACTGCATACTTACTATTGGTAATTTCCAAAAATGTAGTGCTAACTTGACGGACGTCAATAGCTGAACTCTCAGCTATTCCGAAGCTTTTTTAACTTTATTACATAAAGTTTTTATACAAAATCTTTTATTGTTCCTAACCAACATTGTTTCTCGAAGGACCGGTCACTCTTCTTATGGAGTCGACGTAGATTTGTACAGATTCTTTAAAAAATAAAGAGCAAACGGATTGTGATCGTACAGATTTCAGCAAGACATTCTATTAGCTTTCACACAAAATTTTGCTACAGAAATTGAGATGGGTTTTAGCGTCCACTTTATTATTTGACTAAAATCTCATTACTTAACGTTCCTATTCTGTGAATTTTGATGGATTCCACTCAAAAATGTTGTTGTTAGTTCTGGAGTTCCCCTATCAGCCATTTGGGTGCATTTCTTTTTATACTACTTATAAATGATCTTAAATCACTTTTAAAGAATTTAAACTGTCTTAACTATTCTGACGAAGCTAGTATTTTTAAAACCATTTCTAATAATCTTGACTGTAACAGGCATCAAATTGATCTGAATGCTTTCTACAATTGGTGTGCACGAAATTATTTGTTGGTAATTATCGACAAGGGTAAGATTATAATATGTATTTGTATATTTTCCAAAAAAATTTCTGTTTCGTATATTGAACATAGTTTTAGTGGCGTACTTCTACATGAGCATCGAACTTGTCGAGTTGTAGAAGCTGAGTAGGGTCAATGATTCTCGAGAGATTATTTCCATATGAGTTGTCGCTGCAGGTTGACAAGAAAAGGTCACCTTCGTGTGTGCTGTGCTTGTTTGTGCGTTTTGTCGCCCCCTCGTCACCTTTTTTTTTTAAATTGAGCACGCACTAAAGGGGTTATGACTACCCTTAATATGTTTGCACACAGTGCAAGCGTTAGGAAAAGAAGGAAGGATTTAGAGGAGATACCAATGCACATTGGTTTTGAAGTTTTGAATATTGAAATGGGAGGGAAAAATAGGGCAAGGTAAAGCATTCCACATTCTTGTAGTGCGGCTAAAGAAGGAATCTCTGTACTTAACAGTACGTCCGAAGTTGGGCTCAAGGGTAAACTGATTCCTAAAAGCGCGAGTATTACGGTTGAATTGTTTAAGGGGGGGAATGCAACTGGCTATTTCACTTGAACACTGTTTATAAAAATAGCGATAAAACAGAGAGAGACATGAAACATTACGGCGGTGTTCCAAAGTTGTTATAGCGTCTGTTATAGCGCTATCACCTATCATTTTTATAGCTCTTTTCTGGATTCTATCCAAGAGATTCAAGTGGGTTATAGGAGCACCCGCCCATATGTGGGAGTTATACTCGAGTTTTGGACGAATGAAGGCTTTGTAAATTACAGCCAGATCAGAAGGGGAGAAAAATTTCTTGCATCGACGACGTTTTTGGCGACGTCAAATATGTGATCATTCCACAAGAGGTGGTCTGTGACACGCATACCGAGAACTGTAAGGTTATTTGTTTCTTCGATGCAAGTGCCACTCATGGACAGTGGCATGGGGGTGGGTTTCGCTTTACAGACAGGAGACAGCATTGAGTTTTGGAAGCATTAAATTCTACACGATTTTTGTATCCCCATTGGACAATGCTGTCGAGATCAGAATTTAATGAGCTAATCATACGCTGCCGTTCCAGTTCCACAAAGCTGAGGGTACTATCGTCAGCAAAACAGTTTAATGGATTAGAAGTTTCAGACAAGAGGTCATTGATGAAAATAAGGAAGAGAGTCGGAGACAAAACGGAGCCCTGGGGCACACCAGCATTTATCTTATGAATACCAGACTTGAAACCGTCCAATACAACTTGTATTGAGCGATCCGAAAAGTAATTTCTAATCCAACGAAGAAGAGATTCATCCAATCCAAATGCACGCATTTTCGATTAGAGAGCTTGATGCCAAACTCTATCAAACGCTTTTGAAATATAAAGTGCAATAATCTTACTTTCTCCAAAACGATGTAAAGATTTGTTCCACTGTTCGGTGAGATATACCATCAGATCACCAGTGGACCTATTGCTACGAAAGCCGTACTGCCGGTCATTAAGAAGCTTCCGTTCCTCGAGATATTTCTTAAGCTGATGATTTATCAGCGTTTCCATGACCTTGGAAAGAAGGGACGTTAGTGCAATCGGACGATAGTTAGAGGGGGAAGAAGATTCACCTTTTTTAGGGACAGGCTTACGCAGTGGTTTTGCCAGCGTTGAAGAACACCTCTTCAGAACAATAGGAGGAATACAATCCGGGCCAGCAGATTTGTGTACATCGAGATCTTTTAGGACTCTTGCAACTGCACGAGTATGAAAGAAGATTGGTCCCATAAAATCGTTTACGCTCTCAAATGCAGGAGGAGTCATGACACTCTCTGGCAGCGTCGAATTAACAGCAAACTGTGCTGCAAGCAAATTGGCTTTTTCTAGTGAGCTGACTGCAGGGGTATCATTGAAGACGAGCGTTGGAACCGAAGACGAAGTGGTATTTCGAATATTTTCTACAAATGACCAAAAATTTTTACTACCCTTGGGACATTGTAGTATTTTTTGCCTTAATTTTTGGTCATGTAAAAATTTGGTTCTTCGAATGTGACCGTTACAGGTCTTTCTAGCTTGTTTAAACATGTTCTGGTTTTCCTCAGTAGGGTTGGGTTTATAACTACGGAAACTTACTTCTCTCACCCTAATAGCCTCTTTGCAGCTCAAATCAAACCATGAATTCTCTTTCGGTTTGATAGACTTTATCCTGTTCGGTATAAAATCTCTCATTCCGCAGAGAATTAAATTTGTGATCATATCTGCACTGGAGTCTACGTCACTATCGAGGAAGCATAGTGACCAGTTAAAGTTCCTGAAGAAATTATTGAGACCGTCCCAGTTGGCTTTCTCATATTGCCAAACGGTTCTCATAGCAGCTTTCACTTTAACTGGATTTTGTTGGCATGAGAAATTGGCAGATATGACACAAAGATCTGATGAGCCTAGGGGCGATAATACACTAACAGTGTATTTATCAGGGTCAGAGGTAAGAAACAAGTCTAGGGTGTTGGCGGTTTGACCTGCAACGTCAGGGATTCGAGTTGGCTCGTCAACAAGCTGAGTAAGTTGGTTTAACTCAGCAAAGACCTCAACATACCTTCCTTCGGGTCAAGTCGTGGCAACGTATGGTTTACAGTCCCCTTGTGGGTCCTGGATACAAGGGGTGTTAGATAGGCCCCGCTCCGCAGCAAGGAGTGTGGATATGCCCCAACATATTCACAAATTTGCTACTGGGGCAGCTAATGCTTCCTCAGGGTGGTGGTCAACACTAAATTTGACTCCGTTATTGTGGGTAGGCCCACCGTGGAATTAGGTCATAATAAGCAGGTGTCCACGTTAAACCAATTTTCGATTCTTCCTTCGGGTGTTGTCTGGCCTGAAAAGCGAAGCCACCTAGAATTGTGTACATTGAAATCGCCCGTAATGACGATTTCAGTGTGAGGATAATGGGAAACAATTCCTTGGATGGAGTCGGACAGATCATCAAATTCGTTAAAAGTTGAATTTCTGTCCAAATTGGGGCTTCGATAAATGAAACAGGAGTGAATGATGTGCTTATTTACCGTGAATTTCAACCACAAGAAATAAAAGTTTGTGTTGGAACACAAACCATATTGTGGTTGAAGTTGGTAAGCTACATCATTTCTTATATAAACGGCTAGTCCATGATGGGGGAAAAATAACGGCACTAAGCTATACCCATATAGATTAAATTCCGAGTGATCGGAATTTTCACCTATCTGGGTTTCGCTTAGTGCCAAAACAGCTGGCCTGTTATTTGCAGTGTAGACATATGCAGCACAGAAATTTTTCCGTAGTCCGCGAATGTTGCAATAATCGATCCTAAATGTACCAACCATTTCAAAATTTCAAACTAGCTAAAACCTAAGTCAGACAATTAACTATGTTGTTTATTAACTTCCCATAGGGAGTTATTGTAATAGGTACGATTTGTCAAACAAGGGAGACTCTCACGAAGACGTGTGCAGCCGATGGGAGGCTGGTCGGCACTCCAACTACAGTTTATCTCGTTTGTATCGTGTTCTTGTCGCGTATTGTCCCCAACATAAAGCCCACAAAAAAAAAATAATAGCAAAAAAAAAATCAAAAAGAAAATTATAATTAAAATATACACCTACATAAATAGAAAGCAAAACCATCACTCAACACAGAAAAAAAAAAACAACTCAAAAAATAATAAAATTAGTGCCGCAAAAAAAACAACAACATCAATAACAAAAAAAATGTACCCACAGAGCGCAGTGAGTAGAGCATTCCTTCCTTTTCCTCCTCAACCTGCAGCTGTTTGGCTTGGCAGGTGCATGAATTGCATTGAACTTGTCTAAGCTCTCAATTGATGCACTTGCTAAACGAATAGCAACAGATGTAAAGGGAAATAGTGTTTGATTGTAAGGGTTCGGATCGATTCACATCACTGCTAAGGCATAACACTAATAGTGTTGCGTATTGAAAAGTATTCTATAATCGTATTCAGTTTTTCTCTTAGATTTCGTCTGTTTTAGTCTTTTTTTATCTTTTATTTCACAATGATTGGAAATTTCAGAGTCGACTATTGTAATATTCGTGAGCTTAGAGCAAATTTCCTTGCCTTGTACGTCCATTCTGTTATAAACAGGCCAGCTGTTTTGGCACTAAGTGAAACCCAAGTAGGTGAAAATGCAGATCCTGCTGAATTTCAAATGCATGGGTATAACTTAGTGCCATTATTCTTCTCCCACCATGGTCTCGCCGTCTACGTAAGAAATGACGTTGCTTACCAATTTCAACCACAAAATGGTCCTAGTACCAATCCCTTGTTTAACTTCTTGTGGTTTAAATTCTCGGTAAACAAGCACATCATTCATTAGTGTTTTCTCTATCGCAGACCTAATTTGGACAGAGTTTCAACTTCTCGCGAATTTGATGCTCTATCCGACTCCATCCAAGCAATTGTATCCTTGCATCCTCACACTTAAATCGTTATTACGGGAGACTTCAATGTTCACAACTCATCTTGGCTTCAACATTCGGGCCAGACAACACCCGAAGGTATGTGTGCCGAGATCTTTGCTGAGTTAAATCACCTTACTCAGCCTGTCAACGAGCCCACCCGAATATCGGACGTTAATAGCCGAGCCGAAAATACTCTTGACTTGTTTCTAACATCTGAACCTGATAAATACACAATGAGTATATTAATGCCTCTAGGCACATCTGACCATAGTATCATTTCCGCAAATTTTTCGTACCAAAAAAATCCAGTTAGAGAAAGAGCTCCTGTGAGAACCGTAAGGCAATACGAGAAAGCCAACCGGGACGGTCTCAATAATTTTTTTAGGATCTTTAACTGGTCACTATGCTATGCTATGCAGACTCCAGTGCGGATATGATTAACTTAAATTACTTAATTAGGTTAGTTTTTTTACTTACTTTCTATTTGATTAACTTAACTTGGGAATGAGAGCTTTTATCCCGAATAGGGCTAAAAGCATCAGACCCAAAGAGAAATCATGGTTTGATGCGAGCTGTAAAGAGGTTATTAGGGTCAAAGAGGTTAGCTTCTTTGTTTTAGAGCCTACCCAACTGAGGAAAACCGGAAAAATTCAAACAAGCCAGGAAGGCCTGCAACGCCCATATTCGAAGGACCAAATTTTTGCGTGACCAAAAAATAAGGCAAAAAATACTACAATGTCCCACAGGTAGTAAAAATTTTTGTAAAAAATATAAGGAATAAAACATCTTCCTCGGTCCCAACACTCATTGTCAATGACACTCCCTTCGTTAGCTCTCTCGAGAAGGCTAACTTATTCGTTAGGCAGTTCGCCGCCAACTCTACGCTGTCTGATAGTGTCATGACTCCCCCAGTTCTTGAGTGCGTAAATGATTCTATGGGACAAATTTTCTTTCGTACTCGGGCTGTGGCCAGAGTCCTAAAAGATCTTAACACACATAAATTCGCTGGTCCGGATGGTATCCCCGCCATTGTTCTGAAGAGGTGTTCTTCCACGCTGGCAAAACCCCTGCGTAAGCTTTTCCATCTATCCTTTTCTTCTGGGCTTGTTCCGAGCAGTAGGAAAACAGCATTTGTCCAGCCTATTCCAAAAAAAGGTGAATCTTCTTCACCCTCTAATTACCGACCAATTGCACTTACGTCCCTTCTTTTTTCAAGGTCATGGAAACGCTCATAAATTATCAGCTCAAGAAATATCTCGAAGATCGAAAGCTTCTTAATGACCGGCAATACGGCTTTCGCAGCAATAGATCCACTGGTGACTTGATGGTTTATCTAACCGAACAGTGGAACAAATCTTTACATCGTTTTGGAGAAAGTAAGATTATTGCACTTGATATTTCTAAACAGCTGGCCTGTTTGTAACAGAATGGGCGTACAAAGCAAGGAAATTTGATCTAAGCCCACGAACATTACAATAGTCAACTCTGAAATTTACAATCATTGTGAAATAAAAGATAAAAAAAGACTAAAACAGACGAAATCTAAGAGAAAAACTGAATCTCTGGGCTGCTGCTCCAGCAATTTACTTAAGCCTCTTGGACAGTATACAAAGACGAGCCTTCAAAATGATAGGAGACAGGAACATCATCGATACTTTTACGTCACTCGAACACGGCGTAACGTTTCCTGTCTCTCACTCTTTAATCGTTACTTTTACGGTAAGTGCTCTATTGAAATAGCCAGTTGCATTCCTCCCCTTAAACGATTCAACTGTAATACTCACGCTTCCAGAATTGCTCATCAGTTTACTCTTGAACCCAATTTCGGTCGTACTGTTAAACCCCCTCTCTCCCTTATCCCGATCTACCTATACTTTCCAATTGGACTAGATCTAAGGTGTTATAAGACCCTGTGCCGATGATCAGCCTGGCTGAGCGCCCATTTAAAAAACAAGCTCAGTCGCTAGCGGAATATCCGGATACCTGGTGACAGACTTATCAGTATAAAGGGATATCTGTACAGATGGACCACCCCTTCGCCGCTACTCGTGGGATTCATTATGATTTTTTTATACATATCAAATTCAAAGCCGAACTGGCCAGCAGTAAGACTGTAAGGTTTGCTGTTTATCCCTCTTCCACTGGTGCCGATATGGCTATGGCTTCAGCGAGAGAATGGATAAACAGGTAGTGACATTACCCGTATAGCGACAAAATTAATTTGGTCTAAACTTAGTCCCAGACGCTCTAAGCAACTGATCTCCCTGAGTAGGTTGCATATAAGCTCATTATATTATGTCTCGTGACTCGACACTGCTTAAGCGTGAGTTTCCCTTTTGGTCGTAGTGTGCTTACTAATTGTTACGTAACTTTGTTATTTCTGAAGATAATTTATTAAAATAAAAAGTATTACTATTTAGTTATTGAATACAGCTAAAAATTGCCGTTTACAAAGTTTTTTATAAAGTTTATTTTTGGCAATGAAAATAAAAATAGCAAAAAAATTTTCATAAATTTAAGCTAACTTTTATTGAAGAGTGATATTACTAAATAACGCAACTTTTTATTTTTTATTTCTTAGGAAGTGTGAAGAAATAAAGGGATTTTTATTCATTCAAAAAAATATAACTCATTCTGATGATGTAATTTGTCGTTTTTGGGCGTGTGAAAACAAGCGTAACTCCTTCAATTTTCAACATAATATAAAACTTAAACTTAAGATTTTCAAGTTCAAAAGAAAAATCAACGTTTTTTTAAATTGAAAACTTTTTAAACGGAAAAATCTCCAAAATGTCTCACATTTCAGTGTTTTATAAAACCATGACTACCAGTTTTTATTTTCTGATTTTTTTTAATTCATTAGTTTACTTCATTCCCTTGGGAGCTATTATCTTATTTTAATTTTTTTTATCACTACCAAATTAGTACTCACTTTTTGAAAACGGTAAAGCCAATTCAACATTATATTATATTATTTTATATTTTAATATTTTTTGTTATTTTTCAAATCAGATTTAATTTACAAGAACTACTTTGCGTTTTTTTAACAACAAATTCCTTTCCACACGCACACAAGGAAGTTTGAAGTTCAGAAGAAATCCACTGCAGTATCAGCGCCAACTCTCTCTGTTCTCTCTCAAAGCAAATATCGCATATATGCTCTCATATATTTTTGTTCTTGTTTTTTCCAATTATGTAGTTTTTTTCTATTTCTATTCTCTCAACAGGTATAGAATACATAAACAAACCTGTTTGTTGAATACCCATTGATAATTTTTATTTAGCTGATAGGTCTTTTCGGTGGTTGGCCAACAAGTGAAAAAAGTATATAGCATATGAGCTAGCATACATTTTTTGTTTGTGTGTCTTCTTTTCTCATCTCACAGTAAATTAAGTGTATGTATAAAAAATCTGTTCTTCAAATATTTGATTTTTTTCTATTTGGTGCAAGGTCATGAATCATGATTTGACAACCCTATTAGGAAATGTAAACGTAGGTATAAGAAGATGTTGAGAGGGAGCTGGAATGATGTTTTTTTTAGCACTGGAAGTTTTAGCAGGTTTGGTTAATGATTAGAAACATTGCAAAGGATAGGGTGGTAGAAAAACTAATTTGTAAGCTCTCTGATCAGAGAACAGAAACCAAAAAGAAATTAACCTTTGTATAGGTTTCTAGTATTTTACTTTAAATTTTTTTTACAAAATTTTGAAGTTTTTTGTGGGTAGGTACTTTTTTTCTAAAATTCACGGGAAAGGTAAAAATATTTTTATATTTTCTTCATAATACTATTATAAATCTCTTACGAATTTAGCTATAAATAATTTTTGAAAGTGGCCTTACATTTTATGTGTCATTCCTATTAGTCCAGGTCGAAAATTTCTATTCAAAAATTAAAGGATAATAAAACAATGTGAAATTAAAGCTGCATAAACATCTTTTCTGAAACAAACTACCTACTAGTGATTAACTTACAAAAAAAAAATTATTAAAATGCAAATGTTTATTTTTTTTTAATTTTTGGCTTGTGCTATTTTTGGTGATTGTGCAGTAATGGTAGAAAGATAATCTTCGTCTGCGGGCAAACATTGTTACATCATTTTGATTGTGCGCTGAACGAAAGTGTATGGAGAAAAAACTTTTTTTCTTAAAAATTACTAAAACTGTAAAAATGAAACTTGATGATGAAAAGTAAATGGTCGTCTTTTATAGCGCTTAATAAGTGCCATATGTCTCTGCGACGTATGATTATCATTTATGCCCTAAAAAACATGATTATCTTTTTAGGTTTAAAAAAACAACTACAAAAATAATTGAAAACTAAAAATAGGTATAAATCTTTAATTGCTTTTTGTCTCATCTATATACGGCCACTTTTTTTTACAAAAATAGGTACAGTTAAAAAAATCATTCTCTTCATTTTTTGTCTAGTGTAGACAGATGATAATATCATTATGAGTACTTAGCTACCTACATTTTTTGTGTTCGCCATAAATTTCTTGTGGCACATACATAGGGGCATAGGTACCTATCAAAGCGTTTCGAATAAAAGATATACATACATTTTTCAACTACATACATACATACATATGTAGGTACCTTTATTTGTTGCCTTTACAGTTTTTGAATTCGAATAACGACCCTTCCCAATTAGAACATACATAATATCTCGACCCTTACACAAATTTTTTCTTTCTTACTTTACTTTAGCTACCTATCTACCTAACTAATTTTAATTTCAAAAAATCCCATCTAACTTTAAAAAATTATATTCCATATCTAAGTACATTTTCAAAAATTTCAAAAAACTCTCAAAACTTACAATTTACTTAATAATAAAAGGTACGAGTACCTTACTAATGAAGAATAAAAAAAAAGTTCTTGTATGCAAAGATGAAATGGAAATCAAAACAATTAAAAAAAATTGTCAAACCACCAACCCTTCTCATTATTCTCATTTCCCATATCGAATAAGTAAAAACGCGATATAAAAACAAAACGCTACCAAGGCACAGAACGGTTGTATTTGTTTTATTTCCGAGAACACTACATTTGGCGACGAGGAGCAGAAGTACCTACAAAAACATAAAAAAGGAATAAAAAGCAAGCAAAAAGTAAGTAAATCTTATATAAAATTTAATGCGGCTGTTTCGATAAATTTGGAACAGGACAAAAAGGTTGTAATCTCAAAGGATGAAGCGTTAAGATGCTCGATGTTGAAGATGATTGAAACAGGGAGAAAGATGTTGTAGGCGAAGCAAATTAAAATTTTTTGAAGAATTATTTCCCAGCAAGCTGAAAATCTTTTTAATACCCTAATGCTTAATTGGGACCTTTATGCACGTAATCCCAGTTTACACCATCCAGGGAGGTGTGCATAACTAAATTTGTATGTAGAAAAAAATGGTATGTCGGACGAAAAATGAATCACATTCAATACAATGCATTCAATACTTCAAATTAGGTTCAGTAGTATAGTCGAAATCAAAGGCTAGAAACTGCGAAAATTTCTCATTCAGTTGCAAATTTACATTTGCGACTTTGTAAGACACATATTCTTCTAAGTTTCACATTTTCCATAAATATGAGGTGTGAGTCCTACATTTAACGCTATCATTATTATCACCATAATCAGATCTACCCAATCAGAAAACTGGTTATGCATAATATACATTGTGAATAAATATTTCCACCCCGAGTATAGGACAAGGAAATTAGAATTTTTCGAAGAATTGATTCCTAAGAGGCTGGAAATTGTTTCAATTCCTTAATTTGGTAATAAATGAGTGTAAACCAAAATTGAATCCCAGGAGGTGTGCATAACTTTAGGGAGCCCATTAACCGCGAAATTTTTGCTCCTTTTTTAATTCACTTGCATGTAACACAAAAAAATGGCAATTGGCAATTACATCTACAGTCAGTGCAACGGATCTTGCCTTACTTCCATGCCAGCGGTCACTTCTAGTATGCTAAATCATACCAATTGTACCTACAGCACATGTAGAGTTTGAAACAAAAGCTCTTACATGACGAATATGACAAATTTGTGAACCAAGGCTTTTTCATCATCAGAAGGTCGGACAAGTTTTGACCAATAATCAGACAGTTGAGCAAGTCGTAATGAGGTCTCTGAAAGCCCAAGGTGGGTTGTCACATGGACGAGGCATAACGGACTTCATAAGAGTACTTCTGATGACTTAAGTTGCAACAACGCCTACCGTCATGGAAATTGCCGTACAATTGGAAGAATTTTGTGGCGTGACGTATGGTATCACTGAGTAGTACATAGTCGCAAAGTTGTCAAGGGTACAGAGGAACGATGCAGACGTTGCTGTCCTTCTTGACTGGTTCTCATCTCACCATCCCTTCCCAACGGGACAAATTGTCATATCCATTAGCACAGGAGTAACTGGCGATGAGAAAATTGACTGCTATGAAGCGTTTGAAAAAGGTTTTCAGGGTATTGGTAAGATTATTGGCAACGACTTCAGTAATGTCAAGTTTCAACAAAAAAAAAAAAAAAAAACAGAGTGGTTCCTCTATAAGCTTCAAACTCGAATCGAAATTTGCAACGATTCTTTCCAAAAATGTTACGTACGTTAAGCAATACTACGAACCTACGAGTAAAATCATTGTTTTCGACGATTACCCTGATGATGCATTTCTAAAGAGTACCAAATCACACCCTAATTGCCAACACCGCCATTCAAGTGGCAGAGAACTTTCCAACGGTCATAACAATCGGAGAGGACACCGATCTATTGATTCTATTGACCGCGAAATCACCAGATTCCTCAAACATTTATGTCATGAAACCTGGAAAGGGTACCTCACAGAACACGTTCTACTCTTCCAGGTGCTTCAACTTTTCTTCTGCTACCAAACAGAACCTTCTGTTCCTACATGCAATCAGTGGGTGTAATATAACTTCTGCATTCTATCGCCAAGTTAACGTTTGTTAAGCTCCTTGAAAATAACACGGCTTTACAGGAGGCTGTCAAGATTTTTCACCATGCAGATGCTGATTCTGAGGACCGTATTTCAATTGGTCAACCATTCCTGGCAGTCCTTTGTTTATCTCAAGCCTCCTTGGACAAAATCCGCCATGAGATGTTCTCAGAATGCCTCATAAAATCAAATTTGAATCTGGCTTCCTACCCTCAACAAATGCAGCCACTGCCAAATGCAAACATATTCTGCGGGTCTACCTCCAAATTCAGGACTGGTATGATAGACCGAATCCCCTCAGCTGGGATTGGAAGTGGAAGGGCTTTGGCCTGCTCCCCAACATAACCACAAAGTATTCAGCTCCAGCTGAAATCCTTAACACAGTGTCCTGCAAATTTAAGATGGGGTGTGCAGGGAAGTGTAGCCATCGGAAAATTGGTATGAAATGTTCAATAATTTGCCTAAACTGCCACCGCCAATCCAGCTCGAATTCGGCACCATTCGAAGATGAGGGTATGTACCACATGCCGATAGCCGTAGAAGCAGAAATAGGTCAGGACCGTCTCTTGGAAGATGATACCGGTGATGAGGGGTTCGACATTCCAACCCAGCTCCGTGGCTTTGAAGATGAAGGACCATCGACATCTGAGAAAATGCGAACATGAATGCTGCCTTATTTTCTACATTGATTTTTATAAAATGTTTATGTGATATTGTTAATAGTCAATAGTGTCAATAGTTAACTAGAACACCGAAAACCAAAAAACCGGTTCTATTGCAAGTACGCGTTACTTTTGGAGCTAAACAAATTTCGATTTCCCCTCTAGGCAATCTTCCCGAAACCTTATGCCCAAAGTTTGAAGAAAATCGCTTTAGTAGTTTAGGCTGTATGTAGATCGCGGTACAGACAGACAGACAGACAGAATTGCGGGACCACTTTTTCACGTTCTCTTTTTCGATTTAAAGGTTTGATTAATATTTTGAGTTCGATTTTTTGCACGAATCCAAAACTTGCATATAGCATCTATAGTCGCCAGTAAAAAAGAAAACATATGATTGATGATGATCAAAGGAATTTGCATTGAAATGTTTTTAGCCGCAACGATAATGTGCATCTTAGAAGGATATGTGGTCTTACAAAGTCTCTAAATATAAATTTGCAAATAAATAAGAAATTTTCCCAGTTCCTAGCCTTTGATTCCGACTACACCACTTAACCGAATTTGAAGAAGATTTTATATGAGGCAAAATTTGACCCTTTTTAATATTGAATGTAACACGTTTCTCGTTCGACGTACAATTTTTTCTACATGCAAAAAACTGAAAAAAGAACAAAAACTTATTTTTTTTATTAGGCTCCCAAAAGTTATGCACACCTCCTGCGATGATAAAAACTCGGATTACACGCATTTAGGACCCAATTAATGTATTAAAACGATTTCCAGCTCAAGTAGATAAAAATCTTATTCGATTGGCTTATTGTTGGCTCAAAGATGGATTTTTATATAATAAAAAAAAAGAAAATACGTTTTGTCGCTTGAATTTTGTGAGTGATACTTTGACCCTTGTATATGATGTTTGAAATTGAAGCTGAAACTGTATCTGTTTTTCTCAATACCTTTTTCATGGTTGTGCTCTCTATAAAGTGACGTGAGTGTGCCCGTGGGTATGCAGTTGAGAATTTCTCTTATAGCAAAAGTAGAAGACAAAAAGAAAAAAAAAACGAAACAAAACAAAAAACTGTGTGTGTGTGTGTGTGTGTGTGTGTGTGTGTGCCCGTGTGCTCGCAGCTGAGAAATAAAACAAAAGCAGAAGATAAAAAGAAAAATAATAGTAGTCAAACACAACACAAAACAAATATAAATTAAGAAAAATAGAGTTTTTCTTGAACTACTTTGAGGTTGGTAAGTTCTTTTATCTTTTATTTCTAAATTTAAAATGCCAAGAGGGAAAAGAAGTACAACAACGCAGTGCGAAGGCTCTGTAGAAGCCCATCTGAGGGTAGATAGAGGTAACGAAGAAATTACACATATCATTACAACAGATGCTAGGTATATCACAAATGTTGAGCACTGTTGTACATCAGCGGGATAGAATCGCCACCCTAAGTCCCCAAAAATATGATTGTACGAATTGTAGTCGGAAACATTTCAGAAATTGGCTTACGAAACTCTTTAACATTTTTCATGCCAGCCACAGTCCAAAGATTGATTTGTCCTCCATTCGCGAAACTCCTAACCGAAGACCTGACACCTTAGTTTCTCTCTCGTTTCCACGAAAATTTAAAGAATCAACTAGGACTTTGCTAGGCGGTCCTGCAGAAAAACGTCCCCGCTTAGAGATAGAAAGACGTTGTTTCGAGTGTGGCCAAGTTGGACCTTTTAGAGCAAAATGTTCCCGACAGATCCAGCCACGAAGCAGCATTGTTGAAAAGGCGCCAAGCACGAAAAAATGTACGTTTTGTCAAAAATCAAGGTATGAGGAAAATACCTGCTGGGCAAAGCAAGGGGCTGAACGAAAGAATGTTAATTTTTGCCAAAATCCTTATTCCTCCGAAGGAGGATCGGATCGGATTGCTCATTAATTCATTAAGATGTTGCCGAAAAGCTGCTTGCAAAGAAAGAGGCTCACTTTTTGTTAATTACAGGAATCAGAAATGATTCTATAACGTCAACTGAGAAGCTCGACACTAAAGTTAAATTCGAAGAAAGACCATACAAGTGTTCTCATGCAAACTATGGGTGCCTGCGTAATGCCTGAATACCGGCTCCCGACCTATTTTAGCGTTCAAATCCCCAAGGATGATTTTAACATCATACCTTGGACAGGCATGGAGGGCCCTCTCGACTTGTTCATAGTAAGTCTCTTTATCTTCGTCTGAGGACTCCTCCGTAGGTCCGTGAACGTTAATGAGGCTGATGTTCTTGAATTTGCCTCGCACGCGAAGGGTGCATAGCCTTTCGCTTATAGCGTTAAAGCCGATGACGGTAGACTTCATTTTTTCGCTGACCAGGAAGCCTACCCCGAGCACATGGTGTTTTGTATGACAGCTGTAATATAAGTCATATTCTTTCTTTTGCAAAACACCATTCCCTGTCCATCTTATTTCTTGCAGTGCTGTTATGTCAGCTTTATATTCTGACAAGGTATCGGCTAGCTGCTGAGCAGCTCGAGCTCTATAGAGCGATCGTATGTTCCATAAGAAAATTCGTAAATCGTTGTTCCGTTTTCGTTGCAAGGGTTGTCGTCGTGAGATCAGTCCGTTTCCGAGGCTTGTTGACGGTCTCGTAATTCTTTCAGTTTTACGGAACAGGGAATTAACCTGTTGCCAACCTGTGGAAATAGCCTGATCATATTAGCCAAACCTTTTTGGGGTTTGGAAAATCATCAAAAGAATATTTGAAAATTGTGACTAAGGTTGAGTGGGGACTACGTAGGTTACATAGGTCCATTCCAGAGAGTGAAGAGCACGAAAAGTGCAAACAGGTTCTTAAGAAGAAATTAGTAATGGCTATGGTAGATGGTGATAATAGTGGGGATGAAGATTCAGACGGATATAGTTCTGAAAATGAGGAAAAGATGTGTAGGAGCGATGTCAAAAACCGACATTCAGGCAGACATCAGTTTAGTGGGTCGATGAACACCGCTGACGGTAGAATTTGGAATTCGGAAATCGAACTGTTGAACGTGTTTTCGTTCAACAAGAAAGATTCGAACCGATTCATTAGTGGGAGATAAAGTTCACTGGAGAGGGATGTGGAGCCTCGGTGAACGCCTTTTTAGAAAGGGTTGAGGAGAAATACGAGTCGCGCGGCGTTTCAGAAACCCAGTTATTTAGGGTCACGGAAGAATTGTTTGTAGGAAAGGCACTTATATGGTATAGGGCTGTTAGGGCGTCGTTAATTCGTGGTCGGAACTCGACGGACTTAAACTCAGGGGAGTGGACTTTCTCGAGCCAAAGTGCGTTGGCTTTGATATCCACGGCGGATCATTTAACGGAATTAAACTAGACACAAAGTAGGCAGTTAGAATCATTTTTAGAAAAAGTTTTCAGGGAGATTTGAAGAGATGCTTAAGGACGGGGTGATAGAAAAATCGAATAGTCCATGGGCTTCTCCAATTGTAATGATAAGGAAGAAAGATGGCTCGTATTGGTTTTATAGGAAGTTGAATGAGGTTACCGAGAGAGATGCATATCCTCTTCCGTATATTACGGCCATCTTAGATAAATTGAATAATACTAGGTTTTTGAGTTCGCTGGACATTAAGTCTGCATATTTGCAGATTCTAGTCGAACAGGATTCGCGAAAGTATACTGCTTTCATAGTGTCAGGCAGGGGTTTGTTTTAGGTTTTGAGGATGCCGTTCAGATTGCACAACGCACCCGCAACTTGGCAAAGATTAATAGATCAGGTTTTAGGGGTAGAGTTTGAACCATATGTTTTTATCTATCTCGATGATATAATCATCGTGACAGATAGTTTTCAAAAGCAGGTTTGAAAGTAGGTAGGGAAAAATGTAATTTTGTTAGGCCTTCTCTAAAATTTTTGGGCTATGTCGTTGACAAAAATGGTCTTCACATGGATCCAGAAAAGATAGAGAGTATGTTCCCTCGCCAAGGAATGTCAAGGAAGTTGGGAGTTTTATCGGCACGGTATCCTGGTACAGGAGATTTATACCAAACCTTGCGAGTTTGATAAAACCGTTGACCGACCTTCTCAAAAAGGATAGGAAATTTATATGGAGTGGGGAGTGTGAGGAGAGCTTTAGGAAAGCTAAAGAGTGTCTAGTGGCTGCTCCAATCCTAACGTGTCCGGATTTTTCGAAGCCGTTTGTCGTTCAAACTGATGCTTCTGACTTTGAGATTGGTGCAGTATAACATAAGATTTTGAGGAGGGGAAAAAAGTCATTTGCTATTTGAGCAGATCACTTAACAGGAATGAGACGATCTATTCGACCACAGAAAAAGAGTGCTTAGCTGTTCTGTGGGCGATTGAGAAATTGCGGCCGTATCTGGAGGGGGTAAGATTTAAGGTTATAACCGATCACCACTCTTTGATATGGCTTAGTAAATTGAAGGATCCAGTGGTAGATTGGCTAGGTGGGCTGTGCTAAGGCAGCAGTTTGAATTTGACATCGTTCATAGGAAGGGAAAGGATCATGTGGTGCCGGATATGCTTTCCAGAAGCGTACCAGTTTTATCTGGGATTTCAGAGCCCAAAATTGATCCTTGGATAAGAAAAATGATAGGAGAGGTGGAAAAGAAACCGTTATCTTTCCCATCTTATCGACTGGGGCAGGGAAAACTATTTAAGTTTGTTAAACCGAACCATATCGTTTTGCATAGTAACAACGAGTAGAAGTTAGTAGTTCCAAAGGATGATAGGAAGAAAGTTTTAGAGGAGAATCATGACCATCCGTTAGCAGGGCATATGGGGGTAAAGAAAACATTTGCTAGAGTAGGAGAAAAGTACTACTGGCCAGAAATGCGGTCAGATATTACGAAATATGTTAGAAACTGTAAAATTTGTCGAAGCGTGAAACCGATTAATGATAAACCGGCTAGGTTAATGACAAAGAGAAAGTGCGTAGTAAATCCTTGGGAAATGGTTTGTGTGGACTTGGTGGGTCCACTTCCAAAGTCGAGTAGGGGTTTCGCGTATATCCTCACGGTTGTAGACTACTTTACTTTACCCTTGAGGTCTGCATCAGCAAAGTCTGTTTGCAAGGAGTTGGAAGACAATGTCTTCTTGTTGTTCGGCGTACCCAAATTCGTTGTTTGTGACAACGGTCCCCAATTTAAGAGTAGGGAATTGAAGGCCTTATGCAATAGTTATGGTTCCACAATCCACAATTAGGTTTACGGCTTATAACCACCCCCAGGCTAATCCGGCGGAGCGGATTAACCAAATTTTGAAAACAACACTTAGGTCATATGTTAGCGAGAATCATAGGGCTTGGGATTCGCAGTTGGCGAAAGTTGCGTGCAGTATTAGGACTGCACAGCATAGGGTGTTAGGTGTATCACCGTACTACGCGAATTTAGTCGAGGAATGGTGACTTTTGGAGGCGATTCCTTAACCACCACTCCGAACAGATAATATGGTTGATACTAGGGAACAGCTTAGGAAGCTTAGGGAAGAGATAGGGAAAAGTTTAGATTCGGCAACCAAAAAGGCGGCTACAAATTACAACCTTCGTCAGAGAGACGTTCAGTTTCTACCGAACGAGTTGGTTTGGCGACGAAACTTTTCACTATCGGAAGCAGCGAATTATTACACGGCAAAATTAGCGCCGAAGTTTGTAGTGCCGTTTGTCATTAAGAAACGCGTCTTCCCTTGGACTAACGTCCTGGTAGATGATAAGGGTACGGATAGAGGTACCTGGAACGTTAAGGATTTAAAGCCTTACTGTGATGATTCGCACGATTAGTCGTGTAGCGGATGAGCTGCGCTAAGTGGTACTGAGAGCCTTAAGGCTCTGTGATGTACATTCTCTCGCAGTGGGCGATTGAGAAATTGGGTCATAGGAATTTATCCTTTGTGTGGTCTTTATAGTTACTTCGCTTTCATTTCTGAGAGCCAGCTCTCACTCCTCGGTAGGTAAGGGTAGGATTTGTTACGGTAAGTTTTACCGCAACAAAAATCATCCCTTACATGATTCTTAAATTCGTTTCGGACCATACATTTGCTCAGGTCAAATTATTTCAACTTTGATTTCTTTTTGGTCTTCTTATTTTTCTGTTAGTTTTATGTTTGAACAAAGCTCCAAAACTTAACGAATCCATAAAGTATGTGTGTGCGTGTGGGAGGCTCGTTTGGATTCAGCATCGGAGTGGCACCGTTATTATGAATTCAGCGAGATATCTGTCTGTGTGAGGAAATGTGTGCGTGCGTGAGGAGGCCAAAGAACAAGCTGGAATGATGAATCACTTTTTGGTTAATCTTCAAGTTTAAAAGTAGCCAAAAGGTTTTTGTGGAAAAAGAAAAGAAAAATAGAAGAAAATAGAAAGAAAATTAAAAGTTGAAAAAGATAATGAAGTGAAAAAAAAAATAAAAGGTAGAAAAGAAGTAGTTTGTAGTTTGTTCAAGGAGTAAAAAGAGGAAAGTATCAGAGGAGAAATCGCCAGAACGGGCGATCTTATAAGGAAAAATGTCCACAGGATAAGTAGATTTGTGTTAAAATCTGTTTCTTGGTATTTTTTTTTTTGAAATTCGTTTGGTCTTCTTGCGTTCAATCCCAAGATTTGTGGGAAGCGCGTTTTAACTTCAATTCTTGTAATTTTTTTGCGACCGAATAATAGCGGTCAATTCAATCGGTTTCGTTGCCATGTCTTTTCTTTGCCCTTGTATTTGCAAAATTACTGTTTCTTTTTTTTATTCCATTGTCTAATTTTCATTTGATTTCTTTGAAAAGATTCCTAGGTTTTTATCCGAAGCCTTCTGCCCCGGTTTAATAGGACCCCCTTTTTTTTAAACAATAAAATTATTAAACTCCCCATCTGGAATTTTAAATCTTTTGTTTCTTTTTAAATTTGGGAAACATTTTGATTTTTAGCACCCCGGTCAAGGCAAACGACCCTATAAAAAGTTTCCTGCCGCTCACCCCAAATATAAATACGACCCTGTATTTATATTTCCAAGCTTTAATTCGATTAATATCATATTAATCGAATTAAAATTCGTATCATTTATTTAATTCGTTTAACCCATGCCCAGCTGAGCTAGTCGGTGAGCTGCACAGGTGTTGCAGTTTTTGTTGCAGTGTATTCTCTAGTCTCTTTATTTCTTTTCATTTGTCTTCGTCGATGGTGACAGCTTAGTCACAATCGAATATATCTTCCGCGGTGCCGGTTGCACATTTTAATAATAACCTCCGTTTATTCTGTTAAATATTAATAATAATTGGATTCGTAAATTCCATAGTTCGCGTTTTCATCCTTAATCGCCCTAAATTTAGTAAAACTACTGCAACAACATCACTCGAACAGCGTCGAGATCCAATTGCTATCGAAATAATTTAGAAGATAAATGCTAATGATACTGATCAGTCACCGACTGTACTTCGAACCGTCAACATCGTTTTCGATTGTGTTTTCTCTGCTCTCCCGAAGTTGGTAATTTAATTTCTCCCGCGCTTACTCCTTTCCATTTCCTTTCGCTTTGTCCCCTTTTCCCTCCAATCTAGTGAGTGATAAACCAGCCCATATAGAGTGAAATCTATAAGAAATGGCCTCAGGGCCAAATGTGTTAAAGGGTAATCGGTATGCTGAGTTAAATCAGCTTACCGATCAACCAAGCAAAAGACATAAAAAAAATCATACAAATACAAACTCTACTCAAGCCTTTAATTTTGACATTCCATCTAACTCCAGTTCCAAGAATCCTAAATTCATAATTATTTCCCCAACAGACCCCAAACAACCTCTCACATCTGTTAGTGTATTTCTTTTGAAAAAAGCCATCGATGCCATAAGCACATCTTACGAGTATATTACTCAACTTCGAGATGGAAATCTCCTTATTCTCGTTAAATCCCAACACGTGGCTAACCTTTTCCTTTCCAAAAAAACTCTATCTAATCTTTGCCCGGTTTCAATCTCCCTTTATAACCAACTCAACTCTTCCAAAGGCGCTGTTTTTGCACCATGCCTAAATATTCTCCCAGAAAAAGAAATTATCGAAGAGATGAAGGACCAAGGGGTCACAGATGTCAACAAATTTTAAAAAAATTGAAAGAAAAGAAATCGCAGGTATAGAAAAGAACGTAGAAGTACCCTCTGGTCTAGTACTCTTCACATTCGATTTATTCCGTCCTCCTACAACTTTAAACGTAGGATGGTACAACTTAAAAGTCGAAGAATACTTCCCAAATCCAATGCGCTGCAAAAAATGTCAGCTGCTCGGTCACACAATAAAAAGATGTACCCGTAGTGAAACTTGTGTCACATGCAATCTCCCCCCACACCCCTCTACAAATTGTACACGCACTTTGTGTGCTAACTGTGCTGATAACCACCCAGCATCATCTAAACAATGCAAACGATTCATCCAAGCGAAAGAAGTTCTAAAAATAAAAACAATACAAAAATGTAGCATGGCAGAAGCTAAGCAAATCTACAGTGAACAGAATCCAATTCCCTTGCCATCCTTATCTTACTCCTCAGTTGCAGCAAACGGTTTACAAACGATCTCGCAGAGCTTATCAAGCCAGTCCCTCTCCATAACCCCAACTGCCTTATCAACTACACCTAACAAAACAACAAGATTTACCCAAGAAAAAACAGACAATTCCTCTCTTCTTAATAAATCAATAAATAAAGAAACTGTAATTCCAAACAACATGCCTGTTACTATGCCTCTCCCAGTTAATTCTAATCAGACCATCAATACAACACCAAACATACCCATTTTGCCCATATCAGCTCTAATAAAACCTTCTACTTCGAACACAGCTGTAAACGTTACCACTCACTCAATAACCTCACAAAGCACTTCCAAAAATAACGAAGCATTGTGTAACACAATTTCCCACTCATACATAAATAACTCTACAAACCTCTCACCAAATACTAATATAGCATCAGACACAAGATACAACCTTAACAAACTCTCCTCACTTTTCCAACTCAAACTCTCACTCAAACATATCTTCACAATCTTATTTATTAAAATCACAGACCCTAAATACAAATCCAATTCAAGATTCAGCAACTAATACAACTTCTCAAACATCTCAGCCAGCTTCACCAATGTCAATTGATCACATCAGTCAACATTACAACAAAATTTCAGAAAATGATGACAATGATGATGGAGACATTTTACCTTAGTATCGGTACCCAAAAAAATGACTCTGTCGTTCGGAGGTTGAAACACTCAAACTCTTCTGGGAGTTTGGGTGACTCAACCTCGGGGCGACAGAGTCAAACTATTAACCAGAATAATACACACCATACAGACTTTTCACAGTATAACTCCTCTTATACTGCACAAAAGTCCTCTGCAAATTCAAAATCAATCCTTAAGGTTCTCCTGTGGAATCTTAATGGATATCTTAATAACTATCATGAGCTAGAACTCTTAATAAAAGAACATAGACCTCATTTAATTTCCCTCCAGGAAACTCATGTTCCCGTAAATACAACAATAAAATCCCCAAAACAGTACGCACATTATTTTCATAATTTAAGTACTAATACAACAGCAAAACAAGGCGTAGAACTCTTGATTCACAAATCTCTTCCACATAAAATTCAAATTATATCGTCAGTACGCACATTATTTTCATAATTTAAGTACTAATACAACAGCAAAACAAGGCGTAGAACTCTTGATTCACAAATCTCTTCCACATAAAATTCAAATTATATCGTCTAATATCTCATCAATAGCAGTTCAAATTGACATTGATTTTAAGTTAACAGTTTTATCCCTCTATATCCATCCCTCTCAGCCATTTTCTTATTCAAACTTAGTTGACATTCTAAAATCTGTAAAGTCCCCTTTATTGATCACTGGAGATTTTAATGCTTGGAACCCTCTTTGGGGCTCACCTATTGCAAATGCAAGAGGCAAGATTATCGAAAGTTAGATTCAAATCTAACTTTGTTAAACGATGGAAGCCCAACACACTTTTCTACCCATAACACGCTTACACACGTAGATCTCACTTTTACATCTCCACAAATATCACCTAATATTTCCTGGCACAGACTCGATTTCCTCCACGGCAGCGACCACTTCCCTATAATATCCAGCATTAACCTCAATCATCACAACAGCTGCTCTAGGCCAACCCCTAAATTCCTAAACGACCGTGCCGACTGGAACCTTTTCCAAACTAAATCATTAGAATTCCTTAATAACAAACCACAATCCACAAATGTCAACCAAGAAGCAGCAAATATAAGCAAAGGGTTACGGTTTGCAGCAAATTTATCCATTCCTCAAACAAAAAACAAACCGATAAAAAACGTTGTCCCTTGGTGGAATTCAGAGATCGCTGCTCTTCGTGAAAAGAAGCAGCATCTATGGAAAATCTTTAAAAAGTACCCTAATGATACAAATCTTATTAATTACCGAAAGGCAAACGCTATATTTCGAAGAAAAGCCAAAATCTCTAAGATCGAAAGTTTCCAAAAATTTACGTCCAATCTAAATCCCAACACGACGAGCCAAAAAATTTGGGCAGATGTCAAGACCCTTACAGGAAACTACATACCGCACTCTATCAAAATAATACATACTGATTCTGAAACTCTATCAGATTCTAACCAAATTGCCGAACATTTTGCTAATCGTTGGTCTACGTACTCCAGTGACGAAAATTTTTCTCCTCAATTCTGTGAGGCGAAACTTGAAGCGTTAAACCAGACCATCACAACTCATAAACTGTCTCCATCCGCAAAATACCTGGATTTACCTCTCAATTTTCTTGAATTTGAAAGTAGTTTAGACTCAGTCAAAGGAAAAACCCCCGGCTTCGACCGCGTATCATATCCAATGATCAAAAATGCCCCACTTCAAGTCAAAAAACGCATTTTGTTATTATTTAACAATATTTTTGAACAAGGCATAGTGCCCCAGGCATGGAAAACTGCAATCCAATTCCTAAACCTAACAAACAGCCAACTGATACCAATGGTTACATGCCAATTTCATTATTATCCTGTACGAGCAAGCTACTAGAGAAAATAATATCCAAAAGACTTCTCTGGTTTATTGAAAAACAGAAACTTATAAATCTAAACCAGGTCGCCTTTAAACATGGTCGCAGTACCATTGATTCTCTTCTTCACATAGACGAGTTTATATCCTCAGCGCTCTCATGCAAAAACCATATCTCAATTGTTTCAATTGACTTCGAAAAAGCGTTTGAACGCATTGGAATTCACGTCGTCCTAAACAAACTATTAAGCTGGAAGATTGGACCCAAAATGTACAATTTTATAAAAGCATTTCTTACTAACCGATATTTTAAATCGAAAGTTAACAACTCTCTCTCAAAATTGCATATTCTCAAAAATGGTATACCACAAGGATCTCCCCTATCGGTAGTTCTATTTGTGATTGCATACAATGACATAAGCGATATTATTTTAAGATACAAAAACATTGATCATTCATTATATGCGCATGATATGTACTTAATGTCTAGATGTAACGATATGTCACGAACAGCTAATTTATTCAAAGAGGTTATAAATAGTATAAGTAATTGGTGTACCCAATCAGGGGCAATTATATCCTTTAGTAAAAATAAACACTTGCATATCTGCAGGAAATTAAATTGTTCTATCTTTGACATTAATATTAATAATATTCATATACCAACTGTAAATAATTTAAGTATCTTAGGAATATTATTTGATAATAAGTTTAGCTTTAAGACTCACTGTATGGAATTAAAAAAGAAATTAGCTTCTCGATTGAATGTTATAAAATATTTGTCAACACAAAACAGTTTTGTTCATACTAACACCTTAATTAACATAACGAAAATGATTTTCTGCTCTAAAATCGATTATGGCCTAACCATCTACGGTAAAAGTGCTAAATCTAACTTAAAAATCTTAAATCCAGTCTACCACGCAGCAATAAGATCAAGCCTTAAATCTTTTCGCACCACTCCAATAAAAAATATGATGACAGAAGGTGGATTTTACTCAATTGAAGAAAGAAGTGAAATTTTAACATCTCGGCTTTTTTCGAAGATTTGTGAATCATATGACTCCCCAATTCACAAAGACGCAGCCAAAATATTGAAACGTAAGAAGTTACCCAAACAACCCTCAACACTTTACAACGCCCTATCTTTCGGGAAAGACATAATTGGTATGAACCCCACGACAAAAAGCATACCCATCGAAAAACACCCTCCTTGGGCGCTTCCTCTTGATTCCATCAACACAAGTTTGTCCAAATACCCGAAAGACACAACACCTAAGTAAATATATACCCAACTATGCCTTGACCTTTTGGACAGGTATCCCAACAATCTTTGGAACATACTTTATACCGATGGCTCCAAAAATAGTGATGGAACCGGGTTTGCAATTATTGTCAACAAACATGGCCAAATATTTTCCGCCGTGAAGCTACCTTCATGCTTCTCTGTATTCTCTACAGAAGCCTTAGCTATACTTGAAGCAACTAACATAGCAATTTCAACGAATAAGAATACCGTTATCTTTACTGACAGTCTCTCCACGCTAACTGCAGTAAAAAACATTAAACACCGGACACCTTCCATCAATAAAATTCGAGATAACATTACATCCCAAGGAGCAAAATTACAACTGATCTGGATCCCAGGACATGCTGGGATTAAAGGTAACGAAGCAGCAGATCGCTCAGCAAAATCTATCTCAGTATGCCCCAATATAAATATAAGCCAACAACGACCTATTAAAAAAGACTTAAACAAAATTATAAATACATATTGGCTTCAAAAAAAAAAGAGGATTGGAACAATTATATCCACCACTATGCTTCAATAAACCCAGAAGGGATGCCAGCGTTATACCCTTCAAATACAACTGCGAAAATGAACAGGTGCTTTCTACGCCTAAGACTTGGACATACTTGGATAACAAACAGCTACTTACTGAAGAAGGAATCTCCTGCCACTTGCCACATCTGCCAATCAAACAACATAATTTCAATTAAATATTTAACCTCAGACTGTATTAAAATCAATCAATTTTTTGACAAATTATATAATAAAACCTTTACTAACCTACTTTCAATCCCATCAGCGGATAACATAAAAAATGTATTTAAAGTTTTACAAGATCTCAACCTCGATACATGTATTTAAAATCACTATATAAACTCTTAAGCGGGGGAGTGGTCGTTGATGGCAGGAGTGCGTGCTTTTTAGCATTCATTCTTGTTATCCCCGATCACTCCCCCACACCTTTAGCATTTACAACTATATTATTTAAGCCATTAGATTTTAAGCAATTTTGTAAAATCTCAGCCTTAAGCCTATAAGCCTAGGAGCTAGTGCTGTAGCTTTTAAGATTAATTTGTACATTTATGTTCTGATTAATAAATAATAATAATAATAATAATAATAAATAATGATACTGATACTAAATTACAATATACAGTCAAAAGTGGAGTTATATAAAAAAATCAAGCCGAAAAACTATTCGTGCCCCAATAGTGTCGGTTGCGCTTATACGGCGCACTGTGGCGCCTTTTGGCAAAAGTGCTTGCAAAATTCAATTTTCGCGTGTGCTAAAATACCAAAACTAATTTTTTTAATGGATTAGGAATAAGTGGAAGCTTCAAAAACCAAAAGAAATTTTAAAATCGGTTGAAGGATTCGGATGATACAGGTAGTCAAAGTTGCCTTATTTTTTAAATCAAAGAAAAAGTTTTTGTTTTATGAAAAGTTTCAGAGTTTCGGTGTTAAAATCTAAAAAAACTTCCTTAAAAATTATATGTTTTTAATTTGATCTTATAAAAAGGACTATTTATATTACAATAATTATTCTGATCCATTTTTTTTTTTTTTTTTTTTTTTTTTTAAATTTTGAAGATTTTCGAAAAGCTGTTTTTGGCTCATTTTTGTGAATTTGAGTTGGGCTATAAAAAAAGCTTTGAGAGGCTTCGGTCAAGACTCAACGGAAATTTAATCTTTCACTATTTCTGAATAGGTGGCGTTACCATGATGATAATTGCCATATCGGTTGGGAAAAGACACTCAGTAAAATGCGAGAACATTTCTAAATGCATGCAATGCCAAAAAACGTAAGGAAATTTTGTAGAATCTTGCTTAATTTGCATTGTGGCTAAGAGACCATCTTGTAAGAAACAATGTAAGCTTCATCCTATAGAAAAGAGACCAATCAAATTTAACACAGTTCATGCTGAATATAATGGGCCCCTTTTATGGCGAAAATCGTAAAGACTCCCGCCAAATATTAGTTATCATCGACTCTTTTACGAAATTTATCCTACTTTTCCCTTGTTAAACTTTAAAAGCATCCGAAACGGTAGAATTATTCAATAATTTTGTAATGCTATTTGGTGCCTCTTGCAAACTTAGTCTGATCGTGTGTCAAATTTTACGAGTGAGGAACTCAGAAAGCTTTGTGTATCTTTTGGTATTGAGCACCACTTGTTAGCTCCAGGTGCTTGTAGGGCTAATGGGCAAGTGGAAAGGTACGTTGATACTGTAGCTAATTTAATGCGAATTTGGACACAAATCTCGAATGGAGCACATACGTCAATCGTTTATAGATGACAAATTGGATCGCCTTTTACTCTCCAAGATATTCAAGAAGATACTTTTCGCGACAAAACTCGTGTGCAGAGAATACCAAAGGTGCGCTCATCGTCGCCTATGAATCGCCTTTCTTTGAATCGTGATAATTGTTCCCCTGGTGGTATCTCTCGCTTAAGCGCTGTCGGTACGGTATGATAAAAAAACTAGATAATGATAAACTTTCATCTTCTGTCCCAAATTTTTCACCGGTAAATTCTGACTCTGATAAGAATCTTGATATTTTACCTAAAGATAATTCTGGGATTTTAAATGATTATGCTTCTGTTGCTGCTGTTACCGATGCTGCTGCTAAATCTCTTTCATTATCTACGTGTTTAGATAAGATTAATGATGAAGTGCTTATTATACGAGTACTTGATGGGTCAATTGCTGATAAAAGTGGGGTGGAGACTAAATCTTCTGCTGCTTGTGGAAGTGCTGGTGCTGCTCGCATTGTTGTTGTTGTTGATTCTGGTGCTAATGATGATTGTAATGCTGCTGTTGATGATGGTGGCGTTGATGTTGTTATATATTTGTGTTACATTCTCCGAAATATTTGACTGTCGCTTTTACAACGTTTTTCGTATTGATCGGTGTAAAACCTCTCTTGAACGTGGTGGTGGGATTTCAATTTATCAAATATTGTTTAATTGTTTGGACATGGTCTGAACATGAGAAAAAGTATATTGCTAGTAATTTAAACAAAGATTTTGAAATAATTTTTATTTATTATATTTATTCATTAGGACTTTCCCAAGTCAATTCTGTACCTAATTGTTTAATGAAAATGTTAGATATAGCTTTTATATGCTGTGATGATTTTAATGTTAGTGTATCAGAAGCTCCATTTTCCTTATTAAATAATTCAGTTTTCCATAAAGAAATATTTATAGAAATTATAATGTATGATTATCATAAGACACAAGTTAATTCATGTGAAAATACTTTTAAGTTTTCTAAAACTAACTTCATTGAACTTGGTAATTTCTTATCTAGTATTGATTGCGAAAACGAGTAACTTTAACTTGGCTGATGCTTATAGTCGCTTTATTGAAATATTTTTCATGGGTTTTAATCAATTAGTTCCTCGTGTTCAAAAAAGGAAATCTAACAAGCCCGTATGGTACAATAAAACGCTTTCACATATTAAAAATAAAGCATTTGTTAAATACAAAGTTACATGCAACCAAATTGACTACATAATCGTTTTTAGTAACTTAAGAAAAGATTTTGCTACTTTAAGTAAATTTCTCTACAGGCATTACATTATGAGTATTGAAAATAATATTAAAAATAAAAGTCGATCCTTTTGGTGTTTTATTAGTTCTAAGAAAAAATCTACTACGATTCCTCAGAACCTGAGCTTAAGCGGAGTTAATTTGTCATCCATTGACACTCATTTGGAATTATTTGCTAGTTTTTTTTGAATCTGTTTATTATTGCCCTATTAGCGCTAGAGTGTTTAATTTGGAAGAGAAAATAGATATTGGAGTCATTCAATTAATATTCCGTCTTGTGTTTTGAAAAATTGTAGTGATTCCCTTTGTTTGCCCCTGTTAAAAATATTAAATAAATCATTATTGGAGGGTTTGTTCTTACCTGAGTGGAAGGAGTCTTTGTTGTTCCTATATTCTAAAAACCTAGTTGAAAACTACAGAGGTATTTGTATTTGTAAGCTCTCAGCCATTCCCAAGCTTTTTGAAAGTTTGGTCAAAAATAAAATAGAATTTTTGACTAAAGAATGCTAATCAGAGTCACAACATGGTTTTGTATCTGGTCGGTCCACTGTTACAAATTTAGCAGTTTTTAGGTCATATGTCTTAAATTCAATGGAAGATGGATCATGGATGTCAAGTTGATGCAATTTACGCTGATTTCAGAAATACATTTGATTCGCTGGACCACAATATTTTATTAACGAAGCTTGAGTATTTTGGCTTTGATTCTGAGATGCTTAAATGGATTAGTTTGTATTTAAAGAATAGAACATAACACTTACTAATTGATTCCAGAGTTTCAAGAATCATAGAATGTACTTCAGGGGTTCCACAAGGAAGTCATATCGATCCCTTGCTATTTATAGGTATTATTCATAAACTTAAACATAAACTGCTTTACGCAGATGATTTAAGTTGTTTCTTAAAATTAAATGTAAAAGTATATTGTTTTCCGAATCACGATCGGTTTCTTATTTTCCAAATAAAATTAATTCTGATCCTTTAATAAGAGTGTAACGATTTAAATTTTTGGTTCTTGCTTACTCGCCAAGTAACAAATACGCGCTGTAAGAAAAATAGCTACGAAAAAAAATAGAAGCTAATAAATTAATATACCCGACAGCTGAAAGCCACCGAACTTTACTCTGCAGAGTACTCTCGAATAGATTTTCTTTTTTTTTTTGTCTATCAACTTATTTTAAGCGCGTAATTTCCCTTCACAACTTAACCCCCTTTTGGAGATCAAAGGTTACAGGTCTTCTTAATCAACCAAAAAGGAAGTTGAAAAGGTTGTCTTACCTCTATCTAACGTTTGGCCTGCAAGCACTTGCTCATCCTAGCTCGTCGGACGGGTGGGATCTTGTCAAAAGAAGTAAGACGACGTTACGTTTTTTTTCCAGGCCTGATCCAAGATGTTGTTTGGATTTTTAAATATTAAAAAAGAATCGCCCGAAATTTGGTTACTATTGAGGAGATGGCCACACTAATGGAGAACATAGATGTTCATGGTCTCCGAGCAATTCTCCCTCCCTCTGTGCTTTCTTTAGAAAAAAAAAAATTCCAAAGCACTCCTTGGTTAACGCGGTTGCTCTTAGTTTGAGCGTTAACCCCTTAAGCGAAATAATTGTGTTTTTTTTATGTCATTTTACATGACTTTCCAGACATCTCTTTCTTCCCATCTCACATCCTATACTAGCTCCTTCAGAGAGACATACTTTTCTCTTTAATTAAAGTGAAGTATCGAGGATCTGATAAAGCAATTTCTCAGGGGAATAGATCATGGAAGTGATAAAAAATTAAGCTTAACTAACTCAGACTAATTTCTTTTCTTTTAGCTTTAATTATAATTAAAATATTTATTAATCAAAAAAAAAATTCAAAGTTAAACTAATAAAAAGGAAAAGATAAATTTTTTTTGTAAAATGAAAAATTCAGTACAGAAATTAAAATAGATATTGTTTTACCGAAAAAAAAAATCTTTTCTTTCTTTTTTTATAATAATACGAACAAGACTGAGTCACATAAAGGTAAAGTACGTTCCAGATCAAAAATAAAATTTATGAGAGTAACTTACTTTGTTACGATTGGTACTTATTGCATTCCATTGCTTGAAAATCCTGGCGAAGCTGTGCACAACCTTTCCGGATCCTGGTAGGAAGTCGCTGTAGCGATCTAGTTACGATCTGTAGTAGTTAGTTAAAAAAAATTGTTTTTAAACTCGAACGCCTTTAAAATCTCACTCCTCGAAATTTATTAGTCAATTCCTACTGACTTTGTCCTCTTTACAATTGGTAGGAATAAGGAGGTGGAAGGGACTTTGGGTGAGGATTACAATTTTCCTTAAAGCTAAATTTTTGTGTTGAGAATTGAGGTCGGTGATCAGCGCAAACTCAGCCGCTCCCTGATCTTGCTTTACTTGAAGTTCTGTTAAAGCCTGGGTGAGTGACGAGATCAAAATTTGCTTAATTATCCTAAAAAAAAAATTATTTTCTCGAATTAGCTCAAATACAGCAGGTTCGTGGTCACACGTTAGGTAATTTTGAACTTTTTCTTATTTAATTTTTCAAAAAGAATTTATTTCACAGGGATTTTTCCTCGGCTTCTATATTCTTTTTAATTTTTTAAAATATATTTTTTTCTCTTTACTTTTATTTTATATTTTTGGTAATAGTTTCTTTGTTTAAACTTTTTGATTTAAACTTTTGGCGTATAAATAACTTTAATTTGTTTTAAGTTAATAAATTCTTTTCTTTAATACTTAGTTGGCATTTAATTTTGTTACCAATCTGCACAACTTGACTTTTGATCACGGACTGCCTATGCCTACCTACCAAAGCTTCCTAGTTTACCTTCTTCTTTGTTTCTTGGATTATCTTTCCAAATAAAACAACAAAAATGATTTAAAAAAATGAAACAAGCCACCCGCTCTGCGGTATTCCGATTTCGATAATCCACTGCAGTATTCTTACTTCCTTTTGTTACGTTATTTTATTTATGCGTACAAATTAAATATCATGTAAAAAAAACTATTATAGCAATGATATACATTAGTAGAATAAGTGTTGGCAGATGGGAATCTCACGGGGAGTTGATGGTGATCTTTAAAGCAAACTTTTAATTCCTTATCACTCTATTGGGTGAATTCATCTTCTTTTTTTCATTTAATTAATTATTTAAAAATAACGCGTATACGCCCTAGTAAATCAATCCGTTTTATTATTGTATTTAATTTTTATTTTTGATGTTTTGATGTAGTTGTAGAAAATATGGCATATTTTTAAGCGTTATCTACAAGAGTTATTGAAATTAAAGATTTAGGGGTTGTTTTTGATAGTATTTTTTCTCCAAAAAATTACGTGGATTATATTATTGCGAAAGCAAAAAACTTAGTTGGATTTATTAAAAGAAATAGCATAGCTAGCTCTATATACCTCATTGGTTAGATCTACACTGGAATATGCGGACGTGATTTGGAACCCATGCTATAAAGTTCATTCGGATAGAATTGAAAGAGTTCCCCCCGTTTAGCCGGGAGGGGCAGTTTTCGAAAAAAAATACTTAAAATGGAAAAACAATAAATTATCGCTGAACCTTTTAAAACAAGAAAATGATGATTTCCTTTAAAAAGTCCTTATATTTTTTATTGGAAGTACTTATAAAAATTTTTCGATATGATCTCCACTGTTTAGAAGGCATAGATTATACCTCCTTGTAATGGCTTTACATAATTTTATGCTTGACAAATTTTCCTGCAATTTTACTCCAGTGACTTCAATTCGTTCCTTCAGTTGTTCCAATGATACTATTTCCACTTCGTAAACATAATTCTTCATAAATCCCCATGCATAGAAATCTAGCGGAGTTAAATCTGGTGACCTAGGTGGCCATTCAGTGGGGAACCTTCTTCCGATCCAACGGTCACTAAAATGATCATCCAGCCAGTTTCTCACCTGTAAGCTGTAGTGTGCTAGAACACCATCTTGTTGATAGATTAAAGTATCTGCTATAACCAATGGAACGTTGTCTAATAAATCGGGTAAAAGGTCTCGTAGGAATTGCAGGTATGATTCTCCGTTAATAACGGAATTCAAAAACTGGGGCCCGATCACAGTCAGCCAAACATTACAACTAAAGCGGTGTTGTGATTTGTTTTTTTTTGTTTGTGAGGACTGGTGCTTCTCCAATGATGCAAATTGTGGAAGTTAGTAACCCCATCCTTAGGAAATTGTGCTTCATCCGTCCAGAATATTCTTCTAAAATATTTTTTTTCAGTTTCATTTCTAAGCAGTAATGTTCTACAAAATTCGGTTTTCAATAACTTGTCGTTTGAGGTGAGTTCCTGAACAGGCGTAAAGTGGTATGGGTGTAAATTTTCCGCATGACGCACTCTACGTCTACGTGCTCTAGATTAAGACGCTCCAAGTATAGTAGATATCCTTCTTGTACTAACGGAGGGATTATTTCGGACTAAATCCAGAATTCTTTCATCTAAGATTCTTGACTCATCTGAAACTGGCCTTTTGCTTCTTCGATGCTCCAGCACTCCATGATCTCGTAGACGTAGACGTGGACCCCCCTCCCATACAATTTTTTCATGTCTCAACGTAACCTACACGCCCTAGCATTTTGTCGCACTGCTCGTGACTCACCCTGTACCTACTACGCCTGTCTCAAAGAACAAAACAAATTTAATTTTGCAAAGGCAGATCATATCTATGATTTATTGGAAAGCAGGTCTCTGGAGGATATGTTTAAAAGTTTTAAAAGTGTTGTCAATGAAGGTATAGAACGATTTGTTCCTACCTTAACTAAGAAAAAGTCGTTTATAAATTTCCATGGTTTAACAAAATAATTAAAAATTTGGAGAATGCTTAAAAATAAGGCATTTAAGCGTTTTAAAGTAACAAATCTTTCGGAGGATCGTGCAGTATTTTTTTAGTTGCGAAAGGAATAATTGATTTTCTTAACAAGTTTTTGTATAAGCAATATATTTATCAATACTGAATCAAATATTAAACATAATTCGAAATCTTTCTGAGTATTTTTGAACTCTAAAAGAAAGTGTGCATCTTTTCCCCAATGTATGGGATACAAGGATCTTAAATCCATTGATATTCAGGCATCTTTCACCTTTTTGCTATGTTCTTTAAAACTTCTTATAATTGTGATTTCTTAACAAATGTCCACAGTTTGTATCCTTAAATCACTCCTTTGATAGATTTTAAACTTCAATGTTTTTCAGAACAGGTTGTTTTGGAAAGCTTAAAAGAAATTGATGTTTCAAGAAAATCTGGCTTTGATTTATGATTCCTCCTATTCTTCTATCCAAATGTTCTGATACTCTTTGTAATGTATTGACCCATATTTTTAATAAATTCTTACAAACTGGTGTTTTTCTTAAAGAATGGAAATTATTTTATATAGATCCCGTTCATAAGAGTCGTCTTAAACACTTAGTGAAGAACTATTTGCAAATTATTGTAATAATAATGTGGGAAAGGGTAGACAAGTTGATGTCCTCTATACCGATTTTGTTAAAGTTTTTGACCGCGTACATTATGGTCCCTTCAAAAGATTAAGAATATTGAGATTGAATGTTTCATTCTTACAGTAGTTAGATTCATACCTGTCTGACAGAAATCAAATCTTATAGATGTGGTGTCGGGTCTTCCACAATCTTCTTTTATAATCTTTATCAATGATTTACCTTCTATTTTTTAACAATATTGTAATTGCTTGATGTATGCTGATGATGTGAAAGTATTTACAGCAACATATTTACTTGAAAATTGCGTGTTGAAGCAGTTAGATTTCAACAATTTTCTTAAATAGTGCGACTACAATCGTCTTCAGCTGAATTACTCGAAGTGTAAAATTTTTAGAGCATCTAGATCTTTGTCTCTCATTGATTTTGAATATAAATTCTATGATGTTAGCCTTCGGAGGGTAATTGAAGTAAATGATCTTGGGGTAGTTTTTGATTCAAAGCTCGACTTTAGATCTCATGTTAATTATATAGTATCTAAAGGTTCCTTGAAACGGAACTCCAAAGATTTTAAGGATGCTTATATGTGAAGACCTTATTTATGTCTATAGTTCTACCGGTTTTTGAATATTCTTGTGTCATCTGGTCTCCATTTTATGAAAATAATATTTTGAGAATCGAAAGAGTTGAAAAATGATTCACTCTTTACGCACTACGCAAAGTAAATTAGGTTGGACTTTACCTGATTATAAATAAAGGTTTTCTCTTATTGATTTAAAAACGCTTAAATGTCGCAGGCAATTTCAATGTATTTTGCTCATTAAAAATATTATTGATAACAGAATTACCGCTTTTGAACTTATTTCATTAATTCCATTCTATGTTCCATCACGAGTTTTTCGCAACAGAAATGAGTTATTTTTATCCTCCTCTTCATAGAACTAAATATAGTCTAATTGAGCCAATAACACGTTTTCTGAATTTATTTAACATGGTTTATAATGAAATTGACCTTTGGTTGAACAGAGATTGTTTTAAGAAAAAAATTCAATCATTTTTTAATTAGGCATAAGAATAATTGCTTGAAAATATGTAGACAAGTTAACATAAGCCAATAGAAAAAAAAAAAACAGAACCAAATCCTAGCCATCAAATCAAACGGATACATAGACACAAAACGTATGGAATAAAATTTTCATAAAGAAGCTAATGAAGAGAATTTCGAAAAATACAAATAAACCATGAGGACTCAGATCAAATCATCGATGAATAATCGAGCACTATTGATCCGTACAACGGAAAAAGCAATGAAGAAAAAACATTTTGTTTGTTCTGATAGGTATACATTTTTTTAGATTAGTGGACTCTTAGCTACCCTACGTATAATGTAAAGCGAAGAGCGGATAAGTATTAATTCTAACAGAAATTATTTTCTTTAAAAAAAGCTCATTAGACTTCATCGGTAGTGCATGGAAGTCAATCGCAATAGACCCAGATCGGCATGATCTCGAAATTATAACAGAAAAGTTAAATAGAAAATAACATGTTTATTTTAGTTTAAAATGACTTTTTATTTCAAATAAATATTTAACAATGATTAAATAACATAGTCCATTTGGTTGTGGCTTAAGGTCGTCTACCAGGTTGAAAATGGAGCATATCTTGCTCTCATATTACAAAGTTCGCAGAGTGTCGGTAGATCGGTGCGGTGGAGTATAAAATTTAAAGTGACTATCACACCTCTCATTCTGAAGATTGTACTGATTTTGACAGAGTAGCAGTTAAGAAAATATGTATTTTCATTTAAATTATAGTTAAATTTGCTATAGTAATTTCTAAATAGCGAGGCTGCAGCATCTTCAGTATATCTCTTATACGACATCTGACCCACCTTTGTCCAATATAAAATTGAATTTGTCTCTTTTTTTTATACTTCAGATTCTTTGCTATAGTGAGCTTAGAGCAAGCTTCAACTACAGTCAGAGGCTCATCATAAGTGCATGTGTTAGTAGTTAGTAAATATATTGAAAACTAACACATGCAACACATAAAAATATCTAATTGCAAAATAAAAAGTATACAAAATAAAACAAAATTATACAAAATACTAGACATTCACGATATCTATTGTTAAAAATAAAACAATATCACGACAGAGGAGCACTGGTTCGAAAAAATTTTTAGTCTTAATTTACTCATGTTGAAGTCGATAGACAAATTGTTTAAATTAAAAAGCCTGCACATACGGTTCAAAGGTTCATGCAAGCCATAGTTGGTTTTATGGAAATCAACGTGTAAAAGTTCAAATCTTCGCAGGTGGCGATATCCTCCGCGGAAGTTAATGCCGATGCAAGCTAACAAGTCGGAAGCATCGATTTGACCATTAATGAGGTGATGAATAAATATAAGGTCATTATTGACACGTCTTTGATATAAAGTTTGGATTTGCAGGAGTTGGATTCCATGTTCATATAACAATTGTACAAAGAGAGAGTAACGTATGGATCGTTAAATTCCTTGCCCAACGTTTAATAAATCCAAGCATAGAGCTGGCTTTCTTAACAATGAAATTTATATGTTCCGTGAACTCTAAATTAGAGCTAAAATGAACACCCAAGTCCTTAAAGCTTGAGATTTGATCTAGTTTATGCTGCGAAGTAGAATGGACTAGAAAGACTATTGCGGAATTTCACCTGATAGGACCTATTTTCAAGATAAGATTTAATCCATGTTATAAAAAAGGGTGGGAAACCAAAAGCTCTTAGTTTGAACAAAATAATATTGCGGCTCAATTGATCAAATGCCTTAGAAAAATCGGTATATATACAGTCAATTTCACTTCCACTTTCCAAGGCATTCGAGCATTTGTGCACGAAAGAAAGAAGATTTGTTACTGTTGATCTTTTTTGTACAAATCCATGCTGTATTTCACTAATTAAATTCCTGCTATGAAAGGATAGGCTTTCACAAACAACTTTTTCAAAGAGCTTTGGGATACAAGATAGTTTTGATATAGGCCGATAATTTTTTATATCAATCTTTTCGCCTTTTTTAAAAACGGGAGTTAAAAATGATTTTTTCCAAAAGCAAGGAAATTTGCCTAATGTAATAGAGAGCCCAAACAAAAGTTTAAGGGGTTGAACTAGAATATGTCTACAATTTTTTATTACTATTGGGGGAATTCCATCAGGGCCAGAAGAGTAGTCATCTTTCAATAAGGAAAGATATTCTAAAATAGTGCTTTCATGCAAAGAAATACTATTACAATTTGTTTGGGCATAGATGTGCAAGTTTTTAAAAAATTCTTCATCAACAACAACAGGTGCCTAAACGAAAGAGTTACGTTGCAAATATCACCGGTCTCACGTAACAAGCTGTTTTCATAAATAAAATTCGCCGGATAACCATCTGCATTTTTCTTTGAGTTAACGAGTCTCCAAAATGATTTAGGGTCCTGTTTCAAAGAATTTCCCGTTTCATTTACATAATTTGTATACAAAGTTTTTCAAGGGACTTTAAATTCCTCGAAAAGTGGTCAATTGGTGAAAGAGTTTTTAAGTTTAATTTCCATGCTTTATTTCTTTTGTTACGAAGTAATCTAAGCTCTTTCGTGTACCAAGAATGACGAAAATTCAAGTTTTTCGATAATTTTAATGGAACAATATTTTTCACACAAGCGTTAAAAATATTATAGTAAATAGAAACGGCATCGTCAATATTAGAAAAAGCGGATATTTGACCAATAATATCAGACCTAGTTAAATTTTCAGAGAGCAAACGAAAATCTGCCTTTTTGAAGTCAAAAATATACGAGCAATCGTAAGAGTTGCTATTTTCAGTTAGATGACTGCTTAAGTCAAGAAAAATTTAGAGATGTGGATGAGATGAATTTAACATTCACCAGTCTAGGGATGCTCATGGAAAAAAAACATCGATGTTTTATTCGATGTGATACATCGTAACGTAACATCGATGATTGCCGATGCATCGCATAAAAACATCGATGTATTCGATGTATCGAATGAAAAAATAAAATATTTTTTTTTATTTTTTAATAAGTTTTATTCAAATAATATTTTATAATTTTATAAAAGAATTTCAAAACAAGTTTTATCTGAAAAACTCAAAGCATGTTTATTGAAACTTGGCACTGTTATCGAGAGATTTGACACGATCTTAAATTAAACTTCGGTTTAATTTAATTATAATATGGGCGTTATTATTTTGAAATTAAAAATCCCAATACTTTTGTTCTAAGCTTTGCATAAATAAAATTTTATTCACGCGTTTTCCTTGAATCCTATTCCTTTGCTGGTTTAAAACTTGTGAAGCTTTTGAAAAAAGTCTTTCTGATGGCACTGAGCTTGCTACCAAAGTCAAGTACTTGTACGCAATTTTGTAAAGCTTTGGGAATTGTTGTTTGTAATCGGACCATATTTCCAAAGGGTTTTCACTGAGACGACCAACAGGTGCCCTCAAGTACACGGACAGCTCATCACAAACACTTTCTTCATTTTTATTGGTTTTCCAGTTTTTGTGAACTAGTTTGTGATGGTCGCTCCAAAGGCTGAAATCTTCGGATATTTTGTCCGAACTATCAGAGTCAGATTCCATTTGCTCTGCATTTAGTAGATCTTTCTTCAATAATTCTTTAATTTTTTGAACAGCTTGAGCACAAGCTAGCGGGTCTTGAAAATGAAGTTTTTTGAACCGCGGATCCAGCAAGGTAGCGATAGCTAATGATGACACTTGTTCTATGAGGCCCATCCGTTTGTTGATTTCTGTCAGAATAAGCGTATGCACTTTCAGTACTAACGGTTCATCGATCACAAGCGATTTTAGTTTCGAAAGCATACAATGAACTAAAGGAATAACTTTGCTGCTGGTACAATATTTATCCCCAGATATTTCCTTAGTTGCAGCTTCAATTGGACGTAAAATGTTAAGAAGCGATGACGAAATGTTCAATTCTAACCCAGTCAGCATGGGCGGTGCAGTTTTATGGGAAATCAGTATATCGCTCACAGCACTTTTTAGGTCCAAAAATCGCTGAATCATATAATAAGTGCTGTTCCAACGTGTTGGTACGTCTTGTATTAATTTTGTTTCAGCACTTACTGATTTTCGCAATTCGTCGCTTGCCACACAGCTCTGCTTAAAAAAGGTAACGATGGTCTTTATTTTTAAGAGTATATCTTGCAAATCAGGAACCCGCAGAATATTTTGAGCAACTAGGTTTAACGTATGGGCAAAACATGGGATGTGCTTCTTTTTTCCAAATGCAATTTCCACAGCTTTCACCATATTCGCAGCATTGTCAGTTACAACTGCCGAGACTTTGCTTGTGCCAATTCCCCAATCGTAGCAGGTTTTATTTAGCATTTGTGCTATATATTCCGATGTATGTCTTTCATCAAGTTGATATACTCCTAATGTCACTGATTGAAACTCCGTGTCTAGCCCAAAATGAGCTGTGACACCTAAAAAGCTGCGCATTTGCATGTCTGACCATATATCACTAGTTAAAGTGAGGTGCTCAACACTGCTAAGTTTCGATTTCATTAATGTTGATAAAACATCATACTTATCATCCAGCCATCGTGTTACAGTTGCTCTGCTAGGAATCTTATAATGAGGAGAAGTAACTTTAAACAAATATTTGAAACCTTCATTCTCTACCACGGAAAAAGGCTGATTGTCCTTGCATATAAGATACAAAATAGCATTGTTAATTTTTCTCGCTCTGTCACCAGAAGAAGTATATGAGTTCATTATTTCAAAAGTTTTTTTTATTGACCTCTGGCTCGGCTGAATCTTGGCACGCTTTGAAGGTAAATCTGAGTCCAAATCACACTCTTTGTAAATATTCAAATTCGCTGTTGTCCCTTGAGTGGCTGTGGCACGAGATGTAGATGGCGATGGCCCTGGAACTGGATTGACAGTACTCGTGCACTCAACTTCACTGACTTCCACTTCGTCTTCGCTCGCTATTTCTATAGATGAACTTGGACATAACAAACTGTAATCTTCTTTTGTTTTTTTATTTTTAGTTGCAATTAGTTCTAAATTAAGAGATTTGTGAATGTGCTTTATGTGTCCCATTAAATTGGTTGTGTTTCCTGCAGTTCGTAAAGTTTTTTGGCATATTTTACATTGAGCTGTTTTGTCATCAAATTTTTCAAAATATTTCCAAACCTCGCTTTTTTGCTTTGGTCCCATATTAAAGAAACTGTTAAATAAAAAACACCTGCTGTTGGGACACTAACGTTCTTACATTAAACATAAACATACATACCTTATGTTAAATTTACTTGAAATCAAAGTCAAAATGAAAACTTAAATGAAGTCGAAGTGATTTCTTAACTATAAATGTTTTTTTTTTTTTATTTGTAGCAGTAAGAGTAAACTTCTTCGTCTGGAAAAAATAAAAATGCAAAATCGAATCGGGGCACTAACGTTCTTTATAAAAAACATACATACCTAGGGTTATATTAAATTTACTTGAATCTTGAAATCAAATCCAACACATCCGTATGCGAGCGTGTCATTACATATAGTGATTTCTGAGATCAATCAAAAGTCAACCCAGATTCCAGACATACTACCAATTACAAAATGTGTGTTTTTATTTCTAGCGGTTAATTTTCCTCGATATTCTTTTTTTGGGAGAATATAAGAACTAGCAAACCAAAAAAATTTAACAGCTAAAGCTAATTGTTGTTTTGTTTTTGCCTTGCGCTTGCGTTATGGGTTACCGTTACATACATCTTCTTCTGCTTCTTCTTCTGTGTGTATTGTACGATGCACAAATACACCACCACAATGATACATAAATTGAAAGAGGAAAGAGAATGTGAAATAAATTTAACTGTAGTGTAGATTTGGCACTTTGAGCGTGTCTTTTCAATGCTTGCTTCATTCGATGCATCGAATAAAAAAACATCGATGTATCGTAAACATCGAAAGGTTGCGAAACATCGGATTTATTCGATACATCGAATGGTAAACATCGATGTTTTCGATGTATCGATGTTTTTTGAGCAACCCTACACCAGTCTGTCCATAGTCCAAAATGCCAAGAGGACGACGCACGTGCGAACATCGGCAATTATATCATCCCGGATAATCAGTTTGGTTTCAGGGCGGGACATGACACTATTCATCCTGCGTCTAAACTCGTTTTTGATGTCCAGTGGGACAAATCCAAAAGACAGTGCACGGGTGCTTGTCTTGTTGACTTGGAAAAGGCCTTCGACACCATATGGTTAGAGGGCCTTTACCTAAAGCTAACCAGACTGGGCATAAGTAAACAACTTTTGTATATGCTTTATGACATTCTAAATGGTAGAAAGTTTGTTGTCAAGAGTGGCAATGTGACTTCTACCACCGTTTTCGACATTAAAAATGGTCTTCAGCAGGGAGCGGTTAACTCACCGATTCTATTCAGTATTTACACGAGCGATCTGATAGGTAGTCTAACTCATGCAATTGCGTATGCCGACGATCTAATTACATACGTACAGAACGGCCTAAAAGTCGAGGTCATCAGAATTCTTTTGCAGCGTGACTTCGAAAAGATTCAGTGATATTGCGATGACTGGAAGTTGAAAATCAACTTTCAGAAATCAGAAACTATTCTGTTTAGGACTCCGTTGGCTGGAGCCTTAAGGAATACGAGAAAGAACTGGAAGAATCTAGTGATCGTGGGGCCAAACCGGCAGCCACTGTCGAATAAAAGTGTAGTAAAGTACCTTGGCATCTGGTTGGATCAGTATTTATATTTCGACAGACATGTAAATACTGCGCTGACCAGATTCAGGGGAGCTTTTGCTCTGACGAAACGCCTGTATTACAGCAGTCGTCTGGACTCCAGGGTAAGCCGATGATTGCCTATGGATGTCCGGTGTGGTTCAACGTTGCCCCATCTCAAATGGAAAAGATTCGGGTGTTTGAGAGGCAGTGCCTGCGTCGCTGCCTTGGATTACACAGAACACCAGAGTCGGAGTACAAACATTATTATTCCAACCAGTTTCTATACAACGGAGCCAACATAAACAGAATAGATAATTTCTTACCAAAGCTGATTCGGGGTCACATTGCAAGAGCGATGTCCTCAGCTAACAGCCTAATCTTCGGGGCTTACTACCCCAACACAGAATACTTTGAGAGTGTGCATTTGAGTGGTTATATCCCGCCGAATGCATTCCTCTACTTAGACAGTCGAGGACTGATCCAGGATAGAGAGGCGATTCCGCTAATCTACCACGTCAGCCGTAGAACTGTGGATCGGCGGCTTCTGTACGAGCGAGACGTTCTCGCATAAGGCGGCGCTGAGCGACTTCGGTTCAGTAGGACTGTGTCCGATCGGGACCAAAGAGATAGGCAGAAGCAGGAGAACCAGTTTTGGTGGTTCTTGTCGGAAGTAGATATGTAGTTAAAAAGTCAACCAGTTTGGCCGACTTACATTAAGAATAAGGATTAGTTTTTTAAGCAGGGACAGTCGGGGCACCAAAAAAAAATATATATAAAACCTACAAAATAAACACAAAAAAATCAACAAAATCAACAAAATGCTGCTGTGGCTGTTCTAGTTCTAAGTAATTTTAAGTAGTATTAAGTAGTTTTAAATAGTTTTACTTTAGTTTTAGATAGTTTCTAAGTTTTATATAAAAATATAAAAATGATAGAGAAACCAAGTTTTTTTCTAAATTCTTTCTTGGTAAAAAATAAAACCATATTAAATTCTAGGATTACATTAGTTCGTAGGCCGAAAGGCATTAGTAAGAAGATAATGGAGTATAACTTAGAGCGCCCGTCTAGGGCCAGTAAGTTAGTTTTAAATTATTAATAATTAGGCTAGTTTTTCATGAATTTTTGTCTAGCTTTAAGAAAGTTTTAAGATTGAATTAAATAAAAATTGAGTTTTCAAAAAAAAAAAAAAGACATGCAAGCCAGCAACAAGTATATTCACAAAACTTAAGCGAAGAAAGACAAAATACAGGGTGAGTCATGAGCAATGCGACAAAATGCTAGGGCGTGTAGGTTGCGTTGAGACAAGAAAAAAATCGGATGGGAGGGGGGGGTCTATTCCCCTCCGTTTAGCCGGGAGGGGCAATTTTTGAAAAAACTGACTTAAATTGGGAAAAAAATTATTTAAAATCAACGGCTTCATTCACAATGCTGTGCGATACGTTTTTGAAAAGTTAATAACTTTTTCTTTCATTCTGTGTTTAAATAAATCTATTCTAAGAAATAGTTTATGAAATATTAATTTTCAAAGTCAACATTTTGAAAAAAAAAATTGAAAAAAAAATTTCAAATTCATTTTTTTCAAAATTTTACGTAATTAAGTGCTAATTTTAATTTCAAAATTCAATGCTGTTATTAATTTTAAGTCTAAATAAGAAAACCGGATGCAAAAATTTTATGTCGTTCTCAAGGAATTAAAAAAAAGCCAAAACCACCTTTTTCTAAGAAAAACATTTATTTTTATTGTAACGAAGCAATTTAAGAAGCATTAATCTTAGTTTTTTTAGTTTTTATATTCCTTTTATTTTTACTATGTTTTTATTGGAAGTACTTATACAAAATTCTCGATATAATCTCCATTGTTTAGAAGGCATAGATTATATCTCCTTGTAATGGCTTCACATAAGTTTATGCTTGACAAATTTTCCTGCAATTTGATTCCAGCGACTTCAATTCGTTCCTTCAGTTGTTCCAATGATACTATTTCCACTTCGTAAACATAATTCTTCATAAATCCCCATGCATAGAAATCTAGGGGAGTTAAATCTGGTGACCTAGGCGGCCATTCCGTGGGGCCCCTTCTTCCGATCCAACGGTCACTAAAATGATCATCCAGCCAGTTTCTCACCTGTAAGCTGTAGTGTGCTGGAGCACCATCTTGTTGGTAGATTAAAGTATCTGCTATAACCAATGGAACGCTGTCTAATAAATCGGGTAAAAGGTCTCGTGGGAATTGCAGGTATGATTCTCCATTAATAATGACATTCAAAAACCGGGGCCCGATCACAGTGTGTCCAACAATACCAAGCCAAACATTACAACTAAAGCGGTGTTGTGATTTGTTTTGTTGTTTTTTTTGTGTGGATTGGCGCTACTCCAATAATGTAAATTGTGGAAGTTAGTAACCCCATCCCTAGTAAGCTGTGCTTCATCCGTCCAGAATATTCTTCTAAAATAGTTTTGTTCGGTTTCATTTCTAAGTAGTAATGTTCTTCAAAATTCGGTTCTCAATAACTTGTCGTTTGAGGTGAGTTCCTGAACAGGCGTAAAGTGGTACGGGTGTAAATTTTCCGCCCGAAGTACTCAACATGCTCTAGATTGGGACACTCCAAGCATAGTGGATATCCTTCTTGTACTGACGGAGGGATTATTTCGGACTAAATCCAGAATTCTTTCATCTAATATTCTTGACTCATCAGAAACTGGCCTTTCGCTTCGATGCTCCAGCACTCCATGATCTCTTAGACGTCGGTGGATTCTTGGAAACGTGCTATATTTTTTTTTTTTTTTTTAAATTGAGCACGCACTAAAGGGGTTATGACTACCCTTAATATGATTACACACAGTGCGAGCGTTAAGGAAAGAAGGAAGGATTTAGAGGAGATACCGGTGCACATTGGTTTTGAAGTTCTGAATATTGAAATGGGAGGGAAAAATTGAGCCAGGTAAAGCATTCCACATTCTTGTTGTGCGGCTAAAGAAGGAATCTCTGTACTTAACAGTACGTCCGAAGTTGGGCTCAAGGGTAAACTGATGTGCATTCCTAAAAGCGCGAGTATTACGGTTGAATTGTTTAAGGGGGGGAATGCAACTGGCTATTTCACTTGAACACTGTTTATAAAAATAGCGATTAAACAGAGAGAGACATGAAACACTACGGCGGTGTTCCAAAGTTGTTATAGCGTCTGTTATAGCGCTATCACCTATCATTTTTATAGCTCTTTTCTGGATTCTATCCAAGAGATTCAAGTGGGTTATTGGAGCACCCGCCCATATGTGGGAGTTATACTCGAGTTTTGGACGAATGAAGGCTTTGTAAATTACAGCCAGATCAGAAGGGGAGAAAAATTTCTTGCATCGACGACGTTTTTGGCGACGTCAAATATGTGATCATTCCACAAGAGGTGGTCTGTGATACGCATACCGAGAACTGTAAGGTTATTTGTTTCTTCGATGCAAGTGCCACTCATGGACAGTGGCATGGGGGTGGGTTTCGCTTTAACGACAGGAGACAGCATTGAGTTTTGGAAGCATTAAATTCTACACGATTTTTGTATCCCCATTGGACAATGCTGTCGAGATCAGAATTTAATGAGCTAATCATACGCTGCCGTTCCAGTTCCACATCCGAAGAAGAGGGATGAAGATCTGGAAACGAATATGAAAAGCTGAGGGTACTATCGTCAGCAAAACAGTTTAATGGATTAGAAGTTTCAGACATTGATGAAAATAAGGAAGAGAGTCGGAGACAAAACGGAGCCCTGGGGCACACCAGCATTTATCTTATGAATACCAGACTTGAAACCGTCCAATACAACATGTATTGAGCGATCCGAAAGGTAATTTCTAATCCAACGAAGAAGAGATTCATCCAATCCAAATGCACGCATTTTCGATTAGAGAGCTTGATGCCAAACTCTATCAAACGCTTTTGAAATATCAAGTGCAATAATCTTACTTGCTCCAAAACGATGTAAAGATTTGTTCCACTGTTCGGTGAGATATACCATCAGATCACCAGTGGACCTATTGCTACGAAAGCCGTACTGCCGGTCATTAAGAAGCTTCCGTTCCTCGAGATATTTCTTAAGCTGATGATTTATCAGCGTTTCCATGACCTTGGAAAGAAGGGACGTTAGTGCAATCGGACGATAGTTAGAGGGGGAAGAAGATTCACCTTTTTTAGGGACAGGCTGGACAAATGCTGTTTTCCACCCACTCGGAAAGAGACCAGTAGAATAGGACAGATGGAAAAGCTTACGCAGTGGTTTTGCCAGCGTTGAAGAACACCTCTTCAGAACAATAGGAGGAATACAATCCGGGCCAGCAGATTTGTGTACATCGAGATCTTTTAGGACTCTTGCAACTGCACGAGTACGAAAGAATATTGGTCCCATAAAATCTTTTACGCTCTCAAATGCAGGAGGAGTCATGACACTCTCTGGCAGCGTCGAATTAACAGCAAACTGTGCTGCAAGCAAATTGGCTTTTTCTAGTGAGCTGACTGCAGGGGTATCATTGAAGACGAGCGTTGGAACCGAAGACGAAGTGGTATTTCGAATATTTTTTACAAATGACCAAAAAATTTTACTACCCTTGGGACATTGTAGTATTTTTTGCCTTAATTTTTGGTCATGTAAAAATTTGGTTCTTCGAATGTGACCGTTACAGGTCTTTCTAGCTTGTTTAAACTTGTTCCGGTTTTCCTCAGTAGGGTTGGCTTTATAACTACGGAAACTTACTTCTCTCACCCTAATAGCCTCTTTGCAGCTCAAATCAAACCATGAATTCTCTTTCGGTTTGATAGACTTTATCCTGTTCGGTATAAAATCTCTCATTCCGCAGAGAATTAAATTTGTGATCATATCTGCACTGGAGTCTACGTCACTATCGAGGAAGCATAGTGACCAGTTAAAGTTCCTGAAGAAATTATTGAGACCGTCCCAGTTGGCTTTCTCATATTGCCAAACGGTTCTCATAGGAGCTTTCACTTTAACTGGATTTTGTTGGCATGAGAAATTGGCAGATATGACACAATGATCTGATGAGCCTAGGGGCGATAATACACTAACAGTGTATTTATCAGGGTCAGAGGTAAGAAACAAGTCTAGGGTGTTGGCGGTTTGACCTGCAACGTCAGGGATTCGAGTTGGCTCGTCAACAAGCTGAGTAAGTTGGTTTAACTCAGCAAAGACCTCAACATACCTTCCTTCGGGTGTTGTCTGGCCTGAAAAGCGAAGCCACCTAGAATTGTGTACATTGAAATCGCCCGTAATGACGATTTCAGTGTGAGGATAATGGGAAACAATTCTTTGGATGGAGTCGGACAGATCATCAAATTCGTTAAAAATTGAATTTCTGTCCAAATTGGGGCTTCGATAAATAAAACAGGAGTGAATGATGTGCTTATTTACCGTGAATTTTAACCACAAGAAATTAAAGTTTGTGTTGGAACACAAACCATATTGTGGTTGAAGTTGGTAAGCTACATCATTTCTTATATAAACGGCTAGTCCATGATGAGGGAAAAATAACGGCACTAAGCTATACCCATATAGATTAAATTCTGAGTGATCAAACCTTTTCTAAATAGAAATAAACCTTGCGAAAGAACAATCAAGAATGACAGGACTGTGACAGATTAGAATGAAATATCCTCATTGTCTACATTGTCGACTTCATTGTCTACACTGTCTACATTGTCGACATTGTCTACATTGTTGACACAATTGTCTACATAGAAAAGTAGACAATCAAAGTTGACGCGTAGAGGAACAACACTGCATATGCAGCACAGAAATGTTTCCGTAGTCCGCGAATGTTGCAATAATCGATTCTAAATGTACCAACCATTTCAAAATTTCAAACTAGCTAAAACCTAAGTCAGACAATTATCTATGTTGTTTATTTAGATTCCAATTTGAGCCGATCTATAACAAACAGTCACTAGTGTTATGCCTTGGTGACTGAATTGCTACGATCCGCCCCTGGTTAACTAAAATAAACAGCAATTTATCTGAGATCACATTAGCTCAATCAATGTACACATTATGTGCGAAGCTCCACACACAATGTGTATAGCGATCTAGCCAGTGTAACTGTGAGAAGAGAAGGGAAAAGGAAAAGGAAGGATTACCACTCGTTGCACTGTTGTTTCTTTTTTTTTGTCATTTGCTCTCTTTTGTTTTTGTTTTTTTTTTTTAGGCTGCGCTAATCTGCATAAGTTTTAGTTGCACTCGTTTATTGATTTTTTTTTGTGTTTTTTTTTTTTTTTATGTAGATTTGAGGTGATGCGATGTGATGGTTGATGGATGGTGGTTGATTGCACGAGTTATGGTTCGATTAATAAATTTTTATTAATCACTTTTTAACAAAAAATGAAAAGAAGAACTAGATCAAAGTTTTTACAAATTTTATTTAACAGATCATGAATGCACTGCTGCCAAGCTTAGACTGACTTGTTTTTAACAGTTGATACATACATATTTTACTAATTGTAATATTCATAACTTAATAATTATAGAAATGTATAACATAATTCATAACAGGTTTTTGGTATTCAACTTTCCTAAACTACTGCTTTTGCTTGGTGTGTTGTGTGTACATTTAGCATAATGTTTCGTGATAACTATTATAATTATTCGTATATTATGATTATCAATTAAACATAATTATTGTCCAACTTAAAGTTTAGGTTGTAGGGTATGGTGTATACATAACTCCTCCGCCCCGAGATTCAGGTGTTTGCCATGGCAGTGATGAACAGCTGATGTATTGTTAAGGTCGTTGACTTATGAGTACATTAAGTACATAGGTTTCTGTTTTTTTTTTTTTTTTTTTTTCAAGGTACACAAGTTCAAGGTATGCAGGGTGTTAATTGAATTTACGCTTTCTTTTGATTTTGTTTTTATGCGATTTCCTATTTTGTGGTGTTATGATTACATTTTTTTTATCTGATTTAACTTTTAATATTTTAGCTCGAGGGGTTAGTTTGTTACGTCTATTGTTAAATTCGTAAATAGTATCATTTTCGTGAAAAGTTGGTGGATCTTCCCTATTTTCATTTAATTTGTTAATTATGGCACTGTTTTGTTGGTCTATTTTGGTTTTTATTTTATCAAAAAGATTAGTTTGAAAATATTGTAATTTGTTAAGATAGTCATGTTTAGATTCATAATTTATGTTTTTAATAAACTTAGGTGTCCTGCCGGTCAATAGTTCTATTGGGGTTAAATTGGTAACAGAGTGAATACTGTTATTGTAGGTTGTAAGGGCTTCGTCAAGTATGTCTTTGCATATTTGTTTCTTGTCTTTGTCATAAATAATTCTGTATATTTCCGTTAATGTGGAATGGAATCTTTCGACTGGTGAATTCCCCGTAGAGTTTTGGGGTGTTGTGATGTGTAATATAATTTCATATCGATCACAAAATTCTTTAAATAAATTGGAATTGAATTCCGATCCAGGATCACAGACTATTTTTTTCGGTGGACCGTGGTGAGAAAAAAATTCTCTTAGGGATTGAATTATACTAAAACTGTTACGAGCTGGTAAGATATAGGCGGATGCAAACTTTGAAAACTTGTCAATAATCGTCAAAATTTGTTGATTATGTATTGCGTACACGTCGATGTGTAAAGTATCTAATGGTAGGCTAGGTGTTTCGGTAACCTCATACTTAACTTTCGGGGGATGTCTCTCATATTTGAGTATTTGACATTTTTCGCAATTATTTATAATATTTGTTATTTTAGTTCTCATGTTAGGAAAATAATAAATTCGGCGAAGATGTTGAAATGTTTCGTTTATACCTCGATGGTTAGATTTTAAATGATATTCGTTTATTTTCGCGTCTTGCTCATCACTGTCTGTTAAGTCTATTAACATTTCTTTACAACGAATTAGTTTAAATATTTTACTGTTAGAAAAAAGTTTTGAAAAGACAATTTGAACGACTCTAAAAGTGTCGTCATCGGTGTATAATGCCATCAGTCTCTTTGGAAAGATGTTATCTTTAAGAATGGATATTATTTTTTGTTCGTTGTATAAATCGAATTGTCTAAAAACTCTTCGACGTTTTGTTTGAAATAATATTTTATAAGACATATTTGGAGTCATTTGGCAAGTAGTTCTTGTGAGGATTAGTTGATCGGTGAACTCATTTAATGGGCGTTCTGAAATTGCAATTCCATCGTCTAAATTTTCTAAGGCAGAATGAACGGTTGATACATTGGAACTTATATCCAGGTCACTTACGTGATTTTCCAAGGATTCGTTTATATTTATTTCAATGCGACTTAAAGCGTCAGCATTCGTATTAAACAAACCTTTCTTATAATGTATTTCGTAATCGAATTCTTCCAGCTTAAGTCGCCATCTTATGAGTTTAGAATTAGGGTCTTTTAAGGAAAACAGCCAAGCCAACGGTTTATGGTCTGTAACTATATGAAATTTGCGTCCATAAAGATATGGACGAAAGTGCTTGGTTGCCCAAACAATAGCAAGTAGCTCCTTTTCCACTGTACTGTAGTTGATTTCTGAGTCTGATAATGTGCGTGAAGCATAAGATATCGGTTTGTCAGAACCAATTGGACCTTGGCTCAAAACAGCACCTATGGCGAAATTGCTCGCGTCTGTTGTCAAATTAAAAGGTTTGGAAAAATCCGGATATTGCAAAAGGGGGTCATTACTAAGAATGTCCTTGCAATGCTCAAAACAATTACGGTATCGTTCATCTAATGTTATATTTTTGCCTTTTTTCAAGCATTCTGTCAATGGTTTTGTAAGTTTTGCAAAATCCTGTATAAATTTCCTGTAATACCCTAACAGACCAAGAAAAGATTTGATTTGCTTTTGGGTTCGAGGAATTGGAAATTTTTTTATTGATTGTATTTTTTCTGGGTTTGGTTTTACACCCTGTGGCGTAACAATATGTCCAAGAAAGGCTACCTCCTTTCTCAAAAATTCGGACTTATTAAGTTGAACTTTGAGGTTAGCTTCCTGCAACCTGGAGAAAACTTTTTTAAGATTTTCTAGATGCTCTTGGAGCGAGGTGGAAAACACAATTATATCGTCCATATAGATCAGACATATTCTTCCCTGCAAATCTCTCAAAACATTATCCATGACTCTCTGAAACGTACATGGGGCGTTTTTAAGCCCGAATGGCATTCTTACAAATTCATAGTGGCCATTGTCTACTGTGAACGCTGTTTTACTAATATCCTTGTTATCTATTTCAATTTGATGAAAACCGGATGCTAAATCGAGAGTAGTAAAATACATACTCCTTCCAAGCATATCCAAAATATCTTCAATGTTAGGTAGTGGATATCGATCGCCCACAGTTTTTTCGTTCAGCTTTCGATAATCCACTACAAGCCTCCACTTTTGTTTGTTCGAAGCATCTTTCTTTTTGGGTACAATCCATATTGGGCTACTCCATGGCGAATAACTCGGTCTTATAATTCCTTGTTTTAAAAGATCTTGTATTTGATTTTGGATCTCTTCTTTGTGGATCTCCGGATATCTGTACGATTTTGTATGTATGGGTATTTCATCATTCGTTTTAATGCGGTGTTTTATTGCATTCGTAAATGTCAGTGTATTGCCCTCTTTAAAAAATATATCATCATACTGTCTACAGAGTTTAAAAAGTTGTTCTTTTTCCTCTACATTCATATGTTCTGTTCGCAGTAAGTTTGTAATATCATTATGTGATATTTGTTCCGTTTGGTATGGGTCGTATTTAATGTTAATATTATTTACCTCATGAAAATTGTTAAAAGTTTCAACTTTCAAAGGTTGTTCTAAAAATAATGTTTGATCTTCATCTGACATATTTATCACTTCTATGAGGCTATACCAATTGAAGGATCTATAAATGCCCTCGGGTATTTTTAAAAATTTACTAACCATTGTGGGTTTTATATAGATATCTCCGTTTTCTATATCTACAGGTAGAGTAGCTATAATTTTTGAATTTGGAGGGATATTGTAAATTTTTGAAGAGTAGTTGGGTTTGAATTGAAGGGGTATTATAGCACTATTTGTTTCCAAAAGTTTATCTTTGAGGTTGACTCTAGCTTGTAAACGTTTCAAAATCTCTAAACCTATTAAACCGTCGAAATAGGAATGAAATTTAAAAACTATAAATCTAAATTTCTCGTCCGTGTTTAATTCTTTAAATGCGGGGAGTGTAACTTGTTTGTTTAGTTTGTATTTGGTAAAAACAGTGGTTATTGACACGGGTTCAATAATTTCATGTGTGTTAGGATTTGTTATCTCTGGATTAATAAAGTTAACTGAAGCTCCTGTATCTATAAGGAACTTTAGTGGTCTGCCTGAGACAGACATAATGGAAATATATGGTAATGAATCTGTGTACTGTTTATTTATATCAATATATCCTACTTGTTTTCCGAGGCAATAAACCGAAAATTTGTATCATCTATTTCATTATTTATTTCATGGTTACAATAATTATAAAATTCATCTGAATTACTTTGATGTTCAATAGGAATATACTGGTCTAGTTCTGGATAATAATATGGTTCAGAGTAAAAGTTTACATAGTCTGATGCGTTATGATAGTACGTGGGATCTTGTTGTATGTTATATACTGCTTTGGAGTTGGTAGAGTTAGTGTTGTTGTTGATAGTATTATTGTTGTTGTTGTTGGTATTATTGTTGTTATGGTTGTTGCTATTGGGATTTTTATTGAAAGAGTTGGTGTTTCTAAAATTCGACTGTTGAGTCCTAGTATTTCGGGTTGTACCGCTGGATATATCCATTAGGGTTGGGTTTGCTGTGAGTTGGGTGTAACTCGATGATCTGGGTGCTATATTTTGATTCTGATTGGGGGTGTATTGATTATTGATGGGAACATATTGAGAAGAATTCATTTGTCTAGTTGGTAACACATTTTGATTTTGATATGTAAGCTGACTACCCACGTTTTGATTTTGTCGTTGATTATAGTATGAAGGGGGGTTTTCAAAAAACCCATTGTTACTTTGAGAGATCGGTTGCATATTTTGTCGAGAAAGAAATGAGTTTGACCTTTGAGCCAGAGATGTATTTCCTTGGCTAAACCTAAAATGATTTTGATTTATCCGTTCCAAATAATTTGACCTAAATGACTTGTCAATAGGAACATTTGGAGTAGTATATTTCATATAATAAGAATTTTGCTCTCTTATGCAAAAACTAAATGCTTCCTGAAGAGTGTTTGGTCTCATAGCCCTAATGGTTGAACCAATTGGTTCCCTAAGGCCAATAATAAATGTGTTGAGACACATTTCTGAATAAAGTTGGACTTTTGCTGAAACAACATTAGAGTTTCCTTCATGGATTTTCAAATGGTTATTTAGTGTTGACAAAACTTCTATAATTTTTGAATAATATACCTCAATAGTATCATTAAATTGTCTTATATTATGTAGGTCTCTTATAAGTGACGTTTCACATCTCTTATCAGAGTAATGCAAAATCAGATTTGCCTTAATTAAAGGCCAGTCTAAAGGTGTTCCAAACATATTTAAAACTTCATTGGCTTCACCGGTAATTTTGTTTCGTATTGCTCTCATTATAATTCGAGCATACGGTGTGTTGTTTATACTACCCATGAAACTTAAAATTTCCTCAACATTATTTAAAAATTCGTAGAGTAGTCTACGATTGCCATTAAATTGTGGAAGATCTTTAACGGCATCTGGAATTTTCAAAGCGTTGAATATATTACTAACTTGAGCAATGTTCATAGCGCTGCTTAAACTATTTGTATTATTATCTAGGTTATTATTTAAGTTAGTATTGCTGGATACATTACTTGAACTGCTGTTGGAATTTTGAAAGCCGTTATATAAACTACTGCCGTTAATTGTACTATTTAATAACACATTATTATCTAGACCCACGCCAGAAGGCATAACTGGATTATTATTTTCCGTTGCATTATCGTTCGACATTGCGATTGAAAAATTAAGTGCGTCTTCTTCACTATCACTATCTGGTATACAATAAGGTCTATATATTATGTATATTTGAATTTTTCTTACTGTGAATGTTCAACTTATGTCTACGCATAAGTAAAGATATGTCAGTATTTAGTAACGATAACTTAATAATAGTTGTAATATTAAATTGAAATAATAATAAAGATATGAAATGAAAATAATTAAATATATATAAATTTGTATCAAAATATCAAAAAAAAAATATATATAATTGAGCTTTTAAACGATATTCCTTCGTTTATGACTTACATATACCCATTAAAAAATTAATATTATTCTTAATTATATTAAATTGTAGTTCTTTTAATCTGTTCAGCAAATGTTCGTCCGGGGCCAATGAATAAAAATTCTCCACACGAGGTGTGCCCTGGTCCTCTATTTCACAAATTTCCACTTAGCACCAATGTTATCTTGATGTGAAGCTCACGTACATGTAGGTACAGTCAAAACTAAATAACGACTTTAATATTATACGTAGCTTTCCAGAAATTTGTAAAAAAAATCGACTGCGCCAGTTATGGTTCGATTAATAAATTTTTATTAATCACTTTTTAACAAAAAATGAAAAGAAGAACTAGATCAAAGTTTTTACAAATTTTATTTAACAGATCATGAATGCACTGCTGCCAAGCTTAGACTGACTTGTTTTTAACAGTTGATACATACATATTTTACTAATTGTAATATTCATAACTTAATAATTATAGAAATGTATAACATAATTCATAACAGATTTTTGGTATTCAACTTTCCTAAACTACTGCTTTTGCTTGGTGTGTTGTGTGTACATTTAGCATAATGTTTCGTGATAACTATTATAATTATTCGTATATTATGATTATTATGATTATCAATTAAACATAATTATTGTCCAACTTAAAGTTTAGGTTGTAGGGTATGGTGTATACATAACTCACGCACAAGCACTGATTTTTTTTGCACGTCGCGATTTTAGCTTTATTTTTTTTTTTTTGTAGGTGAGGTGGATGGAATTATAATTTAAAATTAAGAGGGTTTTATTTAATTTTTAATTAATTGGTTTGGGATATTGTTTTTTTTGTTGTAATTAATAGATTTGGCACAAAAGACTAAAGAAAACAAAGAACAGATAGGGCGAACGAGGGAGACTCTCACGAAGACGTGTGCAGCCGATGCATGGGAGGCTGGTCGGCTATGATGGGGACACCTCCTATCGGGATATCTTTCAGCGTACAGTCTTTCGGCTTCACGACTTCGACCATTAGCTAAACCGTAGCAGAAATGCCCGTTAATTCTTCTCGGGTGTAGGAGCTTGACATCGTTACGTGTTAATGAGTTAATATTCAAATTGGAAATAATTACTAAGCAAAACTGCAATGCCTTTTATTTATCTTGCGTTGCAATTTTCTTTTTTTTCATTAAAAAAAATTTTGACTTTGAAAATTAATATTTCAAAAACTATTTCTTAGAATAGATTTATTTAAACACAGAATGAAAGAAAAAGTTATTGGCTTTTCAAAAACGTATCGCACAGCATTGTGAATGAAGCCGTTGATTTTAAATAATTTTTTTCCCATTTTAAGTCAGTTTTTTCGAAAATTGCCCCTCCCGGCTAAACGGAGGGGAATAGACCCCCCCCCTCCCATACGATTTTTTTCTTGTCTCAACGCAACCTACACGCCCTAGCATTTTGTCGCATTGCTCATGACTCACCCTGTATAATAAGAGAAAATGCCCGGTTGAGACAACGCGTGATCATTGGCATCATACAATCGCTTGGCATTCCAATATGATCCCACTGTGAACTACAGTGATGATGACAATTTAGATATTGGACCAATGACGACTGTATGCCGATATTGCAATGGGTTAAAGTTCGAAAGAGAAACGGCTAAATTGATGCTGCGCAAGTGGAAAAGTCAAACTGGATCCATTACTTACACCACCACAGCCACTGAAACCATTGTTCGATGGAACTGATCCCGATTCCAACTTTAACACATCTGTTGCTCAAGTTTTTAAATCCCTAGTGAATAAAAAAATTTGATTTTGTTTTTCCACATTAAGCGGCTTAAAAATTCTGAAATTTTTATTTATTTAATATAGGTAACAAAATTAATTCATTTTTATTAATTACCTTGGTTAACAATTCATACAAAATTAATATTTAAAATGCACGATATTAGTGCAGCAAACAAATAAAGTTTTTATTAAAGAAGAATTGCACTTTTCTGTGCGACAAAAACTTTTAAATGCATTTAAGGTTAGGTTAAGTTATTTTACATTTTATAGCTTGATTCACAATGCAGATTAAGTGAAGGTTCAGATTGGTGTCGGGAAGATGGCGTTGACATAATTTAAAGGGTGGTACAAAATGTAGGTTCATATTTTTGTAGAGGTCAGATGGTACGAAAAATTAATTGCAGATTTATTTATTAGTTTTTTAAAATAGTACTAGGTACTTAAACCTATACGTACATACCTATATAATTCACTAAAGATTTTTTTTGTGGAATTTATAGTTTTTTTGAGAAAATATATTTTTGGAATTTTTTTCTTTTGGAAACTAATTTAAAGCCCCAAGCTACAATTGATTGCATAATTAGATTTTCAAATGTGGCTTCCTAATGCCTGTTTTGAAAACGTCAAGTTAGCACTACTACGAATTTAATTTTTTCAAAAAACTTAGCCAAAACAATTTTTAGAATTTTTTTCTTTTCACAACTAATTTTAAAAGCCCAAGCTACAATTAATTGCATATTTGGATTTTCAAATTTAGCTTTTTAATGGGTGTTTTGGCAATATTGAAAAATTGAGCTTTTTTCATATTGTTTTTGTTCAAAAAAGCAAGAAAAAATTTTTTTAGAATTTTTTTCTTTTCACAACTAATTTTAAAGCCCCAAGCTACAATTGATTGCATCATTAGATTTTCAAATTTGGCTTCCTAATGCCTGTTTTCAAAACGTCAAGTTAGCACTACTACGAATTTAATTTTTTCAAAAAACTTAGCCAAAACAATTTTTAGAATTTTTTTTCTTTTCACAACTAATTTTAAAAGCCCAAGCTACAATTAATTGCATATTTGGATTTTCAAATTTAGCTTTTTAATGGGTGTTTTGGCAATATTGAAAAATTGAGCTTTTTTCATATTGTTTTTGTTCAAAAAAGTAAGGAAAAAAAAATTTTAGAATTTTTTTCTTTTCACAACTAATTTTAAAGCCCCAAGCTACAATTGATTGCATCATTAGATTTTCAAATTTGGCTTCCTAATGTCTGTTTTGAAAACGTCAAGTTAGCACTACTATGAATTTAATTTTTTCAAAAAACTTAGCCAAAACAATTTTTAGAATTTTTTTCTTTTCACAACTAATTTTAAAAGCCCAAGCTACAATTAATTGCATATTTGGATTTCCAAATTTAGCTTTTTAATGCGTATTTTAGCAATATTGAAAAATTGAGCTTTTTTCATATTGTTTTTGTTCAAAAAAGTAAGGAAAAAATTTTTTAGAATTTTTTTCTTTTCACAACTAATTTTAAAGCCCCAAGCTACAATTGATTGCATCATTAGATTTTCAAATTTGGCTTCCTAATGCCTGTTTTCAAAACGTCAAGTTGGCACTACTACGAATTTAATTTTTTCAAAAAACTTAGCCAAAACAATTTTTAGAATTTTTTTCTTTTCACAACTAATTTTAAAAGCCCAAGCTACAACTAATTGCATATTTGGATTTTCAAATTTAGCTTTTTAATGGGTGTTTTGGCAATATTGAAAAATTGAGCTTTTTTCATATTGTTTTTGTTCAAAGTAAGGAAAATTTTTTTTTAGAATTTTTTTCTTTTCACAACTAATTTTAAAGCCCCAAGTTACAATTGATTGCATCATTAGATTTTCAAATTTGGCTTCCTAATGCCTGTTTTCAAAACGTCAAGTTGGCACTACTACGAATTTAATTTTTTCAAAAAACTTAGCCAAAACAATTTTTAGAATTTTTTTCTTTTCACAACTAATTTTAAAAGCCCAAGCTACAACTAATTGCATATTTGGATTTTCAAATTTAGCTTTTTAATGGGTGTTTTGGCAATATTGAAAAATTGAACTTTTTTCATATTGTTTTTGTTCAAAGTAAGGAAAATTTTTTTTTAGAATTTTTTTCTTTTCACAACTAATTTTAAAGCCCCAAGTTACAATTGATTGCATCATTAGATTTTCAAATTTGGCTTCCTAATGCCTGTTTTCAAAACGTCAAGTTAGCACTACTACGAATTTAATTTTTTCAAAAAACTTAGCCAAAACAATTTTAAGAATTTTTTTCTTTTCAGAACTAATTTTAAAAGCCCAAGATACAATTAATGGCATATTTGGATTTTCAAATTTAGCTTTTTAATGGGTGTTTTGGCAATATTGAAAAATTGAGCTTTTTTCATATTGTTTTTGTTCAAAAAAGCAAGAAAAAATTTTTTTAGAATTTTTTTCTTTTCACAACTAATTTTAAAGCCCCAAGCTACAATTGATTGCATCATTAGATTTTCAAATTTGGCTTCCTAATGCCTGTTTTGAAAACGTCAAGTTAGCACTACTACGAATTTAATTTTTTCAAAAAACTTAGCCAAAACAATTTTTAGAATTTTTTCTTTTCACAACTAATTTTAAAAGCCCAAGCTACAATTGATTGCATCATTAGATTTTCAAATTTGGCTTCCTAATGCCTGTTTTGAAAACGTCAAGTTAGCACTACTACGAATTTAATTTTTTCAAAAATTTTTAGAATTTTTTTCTTTTCACAACTAATTTTAAAAGCCCAAGCTACAATTAATTTCATATTTAGATTTTCAAATTTAGCTTTTTAATGGGTGTTTTGGCAATATTGAATAACTGAGCTTTTTTCATATTGTTTTTGTTCAAAAAAGTAAGGAAAAATAATGTTTAGAATTTTTTTCTTTTCACAACTAATTTTAAAGTCCCAAGCTATAATTGATTGCATCATTAGATTTTCAAATTTGGCTTCCTAATGCCTGTTTTCAAAACGTCAAGTTAGCACTACTACGAATTTAATTTTTTCAAAAAACTTAGCCGAAACAATTTTTAGAATTTTCTTCTTTTCACAACTAATTTTAAAAGCCCAAGCTACAATTAATTGCATATTTGGATTTTCAAATTTAGCTTTTTAATGGGTGTTTTGACAATATTGAAAAATTGAGCTTTTTTCATATTGTTTTTGTTTAAAAAAGTAAGGAAAAAAAAATTTTAGAATTTTTTTTCTTTTCACAACTAATTTTAAAGCCCCAAGCTACAATTGATTGCATCATTAGATTTTCAAATTTGGCTTCCTAATGCCTGTTTTCAAAACGTCAAGTTAGCACTACTACGATTTAATTTTTTCAAAAAACTTAGCCAAAACAATTTTTAGAATTTTTTTCTTTTCACAACTAATTTTAAAAGCCCAAGCTACAATTAATTGCATATTTGGATTTTCAAATTTAGCTTTTTAATGGGTGTTTTGGCAATATTGAAAAATTGAGCTTTTTTCATATTGTTTTTGTTCAAAAAAGTAAGGAAAAAAAATTTTTAGAATTTTTTTCTTTTCACAACTAATTTTAAAGCCCCAAGCTACAATTGATTGCATCATTAGATTTTCAAATTTGGCTTCCTAATGCCTGTTTTCAAAACGTCAAGTTAGCACTACTACGAATTTAATTTTTTCAAAAATTTTTAGAAGTTTTTTCTTTTCACAACTAATTTTAAAAGCCCAAGCTACAATTAATTGCATATTTGGATTTTCAAATTTAGCTTTTTAATGGGTGTTTTGGCAATATTGAAAAATTGAGCTTTTTTCATATTGTTTTTGTTCAAAAAAGTAAGGAAAAAAAATGTTTAGAATTTTTTTCTTTTCACAACTAATTTTAAAGCCCCAAGCTACAATTGATTGCATCATTAGATTTTCAAATTTGGCTTCCTAATGCCTGTTTTCAAAACGTCAAGTTAGCACTACTACGAATTTAATTTTTTTCAAAAAACTTAGCCAAACCAATTTTTAGAATTTTTTTCTTTTCACAACTAATTTAAAAAGCCCAAGCTACAATTAATTGCATATTTGGATTTTCAAATTTAGCTTTTTAATGGGTGTTTTGGCAATATTGAAAAATTGAGCTTTTTTCATATTGTTTTTGTTCAAAAAAGTAAGGAAAAAAAATTTATTTTGATAATAATAATCGAATATGGATTAAGATATACCTAGGATAAATTAATTTTTTTTTAAATCCAGCTTATTTAAATGCAAAAGGAACTTTGCATTACTCCCACATTGCACCCACCCCACCTTGCACCCACCCCACATCCCACAGTGAGCCCAAGCTACCACCCATACACACCTCGGTGTGGCATACACCCAACCTCGCAGCTACCCCAAATCCTACAGCGGGGGGTTGCAGTGGGGCAGCATGCCCCCCATACACACCCCACTGGTGCATATACCCAAACTCGCACCTACCATCATTACTATCAAAATAAACCACTCAAATAAAATAGCCCCTACCGCCTAAACGGGGGGAGATAGACCCCTACAGCTGTTCTATACAAATCCGTCATTAAACTTTGTCGCCTGAGTTATCGTACTCTTGCCAAAAAAATAATATAAGATTAGTGTTCTTAACATTGAGTTTCGTTAGGTATTTGTTTATAAACCTATAAATACTACGGCTAACTTAACCTAATTTGTTTTAATGAATTTATCTGATGAAAGATAATGTGTTCTTATCTTTGCATTATATGTTATTTTGTTTATAAACTTAAAATTAAATAGAAATTTTTTTATGATAACTGCCAAATTTTTTTATATTTTTTTTTTCGTTTGATTTTGTATAAACATGATAACTGCCACAAAATTCTAAAATTGAGCTTTTTCAAAAAAAAAAAATTAATGTACATTTGAAGTGCAGATACATATGTATGTATATGCATAAACTTAGATAAATAATTCCATTATTGCAAACACTTTTTTATAATGCTTGGATAAACATTCAAATGCGTTTTCTGCAAAATTCAAAAAATGGAGTTATCATATTTATACCAAACGCCACAGATATACATAGCGTGTATGTAATATGTATGTATATACATATTCATATGGACTAGGGTACGGATTATTTTATCAATGTCGGAATTTCTGTCATGGCAAGGGAAAAATGATAAGGATAATTATAATAATCGTCGAGAACTTTTTGTTTTCTAAGGATACGTATATACTTTTTTAACAGTCGGGAATCTATAAGATTTTTCAAAAGGTTTGAAAATGATTGTCAGTTATTCGATAAAGACCCGTCTAATTGGCATTTAGATGAAAACTGCCAATACGGTGTAAAATTTAAGGGTTGTCAACGATGTGGGCATTCAAGGCATTGAATTAATTTCAGAATATAGTTAATCAGAATTTAAGTCCATATGAAGAGCAAAAACCAAACATTATTCGAGTTCTCAACGAATATTAAAAAAAAATAATAAAATTTCCAGATATACCTACACAAATTTTTTTTTAATAAAATATGAAAATATTTTTTTTTATACCTTACATTATACTAAGAACTATTACGCTTTCACGAACTTTTTTAGTAAAACACTAAAAAAAATTGCATACATTTTGTATCGGAAATTTCAAGTGCTCCTTAGCATGTGTTAACGTTAATCGATTTCAATGAAAAATCCAAAATCTTCTCCCGTTTGGCCGGGAGGGTAAATTTTCTGAAAATTTGACGACACCACGTAGAATTATGTGCAATAGCTCTTTGGAAAGCTAATGTTTCATTCTTAAACTTGATAATAATTTGAGTTGTTTCAATAAATGATTTTTGAAAAATTTAATTTTAAAGTTGAAATGTTGAAAAAAATAATTTTTCATTTTTGAAGTGATTTTTTTATAAAATTTTGCATTACCTATTAAAGGTAATTTTTTTCCAATACTTAGTGCTCTGTGCATTATTAAAGGTAATTTTTTTCCAATACTTAGTGCTCTTAATGCTCAATCGAGCACTGAAAATTTTATTCTAATACATAGGTATAATTGGTTTTTAGAAACTAAGGAAAATGTTAGATGCTTTTATCTCAGAAAAAAAACCTTTGCTCGGTTTTTGGTTATGAATGGTTCTACAACACAAAATTTTGTTAATCCGGGATTTCAAATTTCATTGTAAAATTTGTAAACCTAGCAGCCCCTCCCCCTGCCCCGGCCAGACGGCACCCCCGCCTCCAGTACTTTTTTTTTCTTATCTTGACTCAACCTATTCTTCCTAGGCTGTTGGTGCATCGTATGCAAACAACCCTGTATAAAAGCATAATAAAATATTTATGTAAAGAATAAAATTTATTTATGAATTACCTGTTTTTAAAACTTACTTTCTTAGTTGTTGGTCTATTCATTTCTCTAAATATATTTGAAAAGAGACCATCAACCCAGCTTCTTGTATTCATCTCAAGGTATCCATATAATTGAATAACAGAAAATGCCTGAAATAATAGAAAATATTCATTTATTATGCAAATAAAGGGTGTCCCAACAAGAACGCAAGGTTTAAATTTAAATTAAAACGCAGATATTTAAAAAAAATCGCGAATTCTTTATTATATCGTACAGTAGACAGGATGAGGTTATGTATGGAACATCACATCGGGCAGATTGCCGCCGCGGATTTGCTGGCACATACGCGATCTTTTAATGAAATTTTCAATGACCGTTTTGCATAAATGCTGCGGTATTTCATTAATGCAGCGTCCAATTTCCTCTTTTAAGGCTTGAGTCGTCGTCGGCTTATTGGCATAAACCATCGACTTCAAAAAACCCCAACAAAAAAGTCCAATGGTGTTAAATCGCACGATCTAGGCGGCCAATTCTAGTCTCCAAAACGCGAAATAACACGACCAGGAAATGACTGATGCAGCAATTGAATTGTTTCTCTGGCTGTATGAGAAGTGGCATACATTTCTTCAATTCTAGGCACGAACAAATTGGTAATCATTTCACATAGTGGATTTGGAAACACCAATTTGCTGAGCTCGATGTCGAATTGAGGTGGATGGAATTTGAGCGACATCATCACGTGCTGCTGCGATATTTTCGGTCGATCGACCTAGTCGAAGGCGCGTTGTTGTCTTTACATCAGTGACAGACCCAGTTTCAGCAAATTTTTCCATTATTCGCTTTACAGTTGACTCTTTTAGAACATTATTGTAACCCCAAATTAATCGCAATTTGCGAACTGTAGACGCAAAACTTTCACTATTTTGGTAAAACAATTTCACAATGAAAATGCGTTGTTCATTCGTGTAGCGCTCCATTTTTATTAACCTTATACTTTCTACTAACAAACAATTATAATGGTTCAAATGTCAAACAATGACAACTCGAATGGCGCCAAATTTAAATCTTGCATTCTTGTTGGGACACCCTTTATATACTAATTTTGAAACTACATTAGTAAATAAAATTTTATTGTGTATTTCAGCGATTATCAATATAAAGATAGGAAGCTCGAACCTCTGGGATTCATGTTTGCCTCTTGGCAACAAGTTTTTTGAACATAAGAAATCCCAGATACAAAAATGTAATCAAATGTTTTTTGAGGTGATGCATATGAACGTTGGATATCTTTATATTGAGTATTGCTTTCGTATATACGAACACCGAATTTTCCCATTCACCTACCTTTGGATTGAGAGTTACGCATTTGGTAGGTAATCCGAGATGCAATTGGGCTTTGATTAAAGTGTTGATTACAACGGTTTTACCACCACCTGTTGGTCCTACTATCATGGTAGAATGTCTTGTCATCATTGTTTCATACATTTGAATAACTTTATCTTCCTAAAAATTAATTCATAGGGTTAAAATATATTTGAATTTAAACATGATATTTTATTGAATTGTCAAATAAAATTTCATAATTCTTATAGTGGGGGCTTTAAAAAACGATATTTTGGCAAACCTCGCGTTATGACCTAACGAGTTGAGCTTCAGGGTTTACACTCCATTAGAATACTACTTTTTCGCATTTTTTTTTTAATTTGCCTTATTGAGAATGGGAATGGATCAAAAAAAAAATAAATAAATTAAAACACAAATTCATTATTAGAATTTTTCAAAAAACCAGAAATTATTTTTTGAAAATTTTAATATGGGATGTTCTTAAAACTATATAAGACTTCTTTTATAAGAAATTGTGTAGCAATAAATACATTTACCTCAACGGTTGAAATCGATACTATTATTTTTGGAGCTTAACAAAATTCCAATTTCGCCTCTAGACAAGAGGTCGCCCCTGGACAATAGGTCGAAGTGCAGAAAGGCAGAGAAAATTGTGGGCCAACTTTTTTGAGTTCTGTATCTTCTGATTAACGAATCGAAAACTTGCTCTAGAGGTTATGCAGGGAAACAACAAATGGCGCCACGGCTACGTTTACACAGAAATATTCTTCTCATGAAATTTTCCATCACCAAATCGCAAAGTGGCTGATGTATGCCCTCAATAGCTTCATGAATTCCATTTTTGTGGTCTTGAAAATTTAATAATTTCAATGCGTTGTTGAAGCGTGTATCGTTCCATATTCCATTTTTATAAATGGCGTAGTTTCTACTTGTCAAATGTGAACAAATTCCAACATAAAAAGTGACACCCACCGAAATAGCAGGATATTCAAAATAACACCTCTTATTGGAAAGCCTTTTATGTATGTATAGTATGTATGTAAAGCTGCAACTAGTTTTTTTTTAAATTCATTTTATTCAATCTTCTTAACCTAACTAAAACTAGACAATGAATCTTAAACTAGTGTACTTAACTTAGACTTAAATATAACTTACTGGCCCCATTGGGGCGCTGTAAGTAATTCATGATAGACTTAAAACTAATGCCTTTCGGCCGATGAACTATTTATTTAATTTTATTTTATTTTAATTAATTTATTTATTTTTTATTTGCTAGAAAAATATTTTTTAAAAAACTAACTTATCTTACATACATACTACTTAAAATTAAGTCCTTAAAATAAAACTTAATTCTACTAAAAAAAATTACTTACAAACTAGAACACCCACAGCGGCAAAAAAATAAATGATCAAAATTTTATCTAATCCATGTCTTTTTTTGTTCCTACATATTTTTTTTCAATTTTTTTTTATTTATTTATTTTTAATTTTTTTTTTGCCACCACCTAATCTACCTAAAACTAAACCTTAAAACATAAAACAAGTATGTAAGCCAGCCAAGGCTCAAAAACAACCCAACCCGCCTACCCATTATCAAATGCATCTTGAAGCCACTAAAATTGGTTCTCCTGCTTCACCCTATCTCTTCGGTCCCGTTCGGACACAGCCCTACTCAACCAAAGAGCTGGGCTCCGTCTTGTGCGAGGACGCCTCGACTATAATGGAGCCGCCGCGCCGGTCCACGGTACTTTGTCTGACATGGTAGATTAACGGAATTGCCAATCTATCTTGTATCAGACCGCATCTATCTAAATAGAGGAAGGCCTCTGGAGGAATGAACGCAATCAAGCACTCACTTTCGAAATATTGTTCGTTTGGATAGAAGGCTCCAAAGATCAAATTATTTGTCGAGGTCATAGCTCTGGCAATGTGACCCCGAACAAGCTTTATCACGAAGTTATCTCTGTTTTATAGGACTTCTTCGAGTAATATTTAATGTAATCGGATTCGGAGTCTAGCCGACTGCTATAAAAAAGCCGTTTCGTCTGAGCGAAAGCTCCTCTGGCTGCATCTATATGTCTATTGAAATATAGATACTGCTCCAGCCAGATCCCGAGGTACTTCACTTCACTTTTGCTAGTTAATCGCTGACCGTGAGGCCCAACGATGACCATCTTGCGCCAATTCTTGCGCGTGTCTCTCGGAGCCCCAGCCAAAGGGATCCGGAACAGAATTGTCTCCGACTTCTGGAAATTGATTTTCAAGTTCCAGTCATCGTAGTATCGCTGAATCTTGTTGAAGTCACGCTGTAAGAGAATTCTAATAAACTCAACCTTTGGAGCCGTTCTGTACGCAACTAGGTCGTCGGCATACGCAATCGCCTGAGTTAAACTGCCTATCAGATTGCTGGTGTAAATACTGAAGAGGATTGGCGAGTTCATCGCTCCTTGTTGAAGACCATTTTTAATTTCAAACGTTGTGGCGGAAATTAAGTTGCCATTTTTCACAATAAACTTCCTACCGTTAAACATATCATAAAGCATATACAACAATGGTTTGCTGATCCCGAGTCTGGATAGCTTTAGGTACAGACCTTCTAACCATACGGTGTCGAAGGCTTTCTCCAAATCTACCAGGACAGCACCAGTACATTGTTTTTTTTGACTTGTTCCATCGGATATCAGAAACGAGCTTAGACGCGGCATGTTAGGTATCATGTCCCGCCTTGAATCCGGAATTATATTGTTGTCCGCAGACCACTGAATCTGGACCCTATTGATTACTTTCTCGAATACCTTGCTGATACTTGGAAGGAGACTTATTGACCGGAGATTTGCCGGATTGGATCTGTCCTTACCCTTCTTTGGGAGAGCATTCACCACAGCTGTCTTCCAATGCTCTAGATAATAAGCATTATTCAGCGCGTTGTTAAAGATTGTGGTATAAATGTCTATGGCTTCTATCGGCAAATGTTTCAGTACAACGTTGGATATACCATCGACACCTGCAGACTTCTTATTCTTAATTGAATCGAAAATGAGCCATTGACTCGGTGATTATAGCGTTTGCTAAAAAGTCGTCATTGAACCGGGTGAAACCACAGCTCTCGGATCGCCATTGCACAATTTCGTTACGGAGGTAGAAGTGGTGAAGTAAGGCTCTGTTTTCCAGGTCGTGGTTCGGGCGAGTGCAAGCATTCACCCTATACACTTGCTGAAACGCAGCTCCCACTGTCTCCACTTTCTCCTGCGGATTTTCGATAATAAAGAGGTCATCGTCCAAGATGGCTTCTTCGGGAACGATTTGCGCTGTCGGAAGTACGTCTCTGTTTTCATCCGTTCTTTGGAGTTTCAGACACAGAAGTTCGTTTTGATTGTTTTTTCTAAAGATTTTGTTGATTTGAGGAAACGTGCTCGGGTCAATGGAATTTACGGCCCGAATTTTACTGTCCCAAAACGAATTTCTTGACAATCTACAATTTTGTTTAAGTAAAACTTTTATGTTCTTAATTGACGACTTCAGTGTCCTAATCTCCGGTTCGTGGGGGTCCGTAAATCGTCTATACAAGTTTTTGAGTCTTGTCAGCAGTCCACTTTTCTGTCTGTGAATATGAATTTTTTTTGCTAGGTAGCACAGTGAATCGAATAGTACATGCTAGGTGGACAAAATTCATTGTCGGGTGAAGCATTGGAAACGGGATAATTTGGTTTCTAATGGACACACATTAACATTCTTATCATTCGTAGCCAAAGTCAAATAATTAGAAAAAATTGATTGATTTTTGCTCAGTTGTGCTTGAGCTCTTTCAGCGATGATGGTTTTTATATTTTTGTGTGAATGTTATAATCTTTTGTTTTAAAATGGAGAGTGGCGTTCAAGGTAAGTTTAACAGGTTTGAAAACTATATGTATCAAAATTTTGTCTGTGTTTCTACTTTAATTTTGTTAGGAATTAACGTAATTTTTAGCTTTCCTATTGTAAAACTATTAGCTCCACGCGTCTCCACGCGATGATTCTTATATTTTTGAAAAGATTGAAAACTAAGCTTTTTTTTAATACCTATTTCCATTTTCGAAAATTTGCGAAAGTATTTTTAATTAATTTATTAAGGTATTCGAATCAAGATCACTCAGATGGAGTTTTTTAATATTTGGCGGATTAATTCAAGAAAATCTCAGTTTAACCAACTATTCCAACAAGTTTTACTTCAAACCGGCGGTTGTACTGATGCCTCTGGAACTACATTGAGCATAATTCAATCGAACATTTCAAGAATAATAAGTCGAGTGAAGTCTCGTTGGGAAAAAAGTGGCCGTCACCCAGAAATATTTTCGAAGAACTTTGAAGGCTGGCTTAATGGTGACGATTTCATATTATTCGAAGGCGCCCAGGATGAATACTTCATTGAAAAAATTCCTACTTCTGTGAATGTTGGTAGACCTTTGAAAACTTTTGAGGAATCTTCATCAAAAACTAAGAAACGCAGAGTAGCAGATATTGTTCAAGAGAAATCGGCACAGGAAATTACATTTGCTGCTGAATTAGCATTACGTTCAGCCAAAAAGAGAAGTGCAGCTAGTATAGTCAGAGACGTGGCATCTTGTTCATCAAGTTTTGTAAAAGAAATTCAAGATCTAAAAAAAACGTATTCAAAACAAAGATCAATGACACCTGAAGAAGCCTTAGCATTTTACGTAGATACAAAGAGTACTTCTTTTTCGTACAAGCTTAACAGGAAGAAAGCACTTAGCTTAGGGCATAAATTATATCCGTCTTATTACGCCTTATCAAATGCGAAACGTGCTTGCTTCCCTTCTGCTATAAATATAACAGAGATTGGTGCAGAACTCTCTTTACAATCAACATTAGATCATTGGATCAAACGATTGTTAAAGTCTGATGGTAGTATTTTTGAAGGGCATAGAACGTTAGAGTTGTCATGTAAATGGGGTTGTGACGGTAGTTCAGGGCATAGTAGATATAAGCAAAAATTTTCCAATTTTGAAGCCAATGACGAATTTCTGTTTTTAATTTCTTTCGTTCCAATTGAATTAAAAAGCGAAACCCATTCAGTTTGGCAAAACCCAAGTCCATCTTCTACAAGATATTGTAGGCCTTTAAAATTCATTTTTCAGAAGGAAACCGATGAACTTACAAAAACTGAAGTTTCAAAAATAAAAAACCAGATACATAGCTTAAACCCTACTGATTTGTTTGTAGATGGAATAAATGTAACAATCAATTATAAATTTTTTCTCACTATGTTAGATGGAAAGGTATGTAATGTTCTTACAGAAACTAAGTCTGCCATGAGGTGTTACATTTGTGGAGCCACTCCCAAAACACTCAATGATGAGCCTACAGAAGCCAGTGTTAAAGTTGACAGTTATCGCTTTGGCTTGTCAACATTACATGTTTGGATCAGGGTTTTTGAGTGCTTATTACATATAAGCTACCGTTTAGATATTAAAAAATGGCAAATAAGAAGTGATAGAAAAAGCAATATTAAAAACAAAAAAAGAACTAGTTCAAAAGAGATTTAGAGAAGAAATGGGCTTAATTATAGACCAACCAAAGCCAGGCTCGGGTAACTCAAATGATGGCAATAGCGCTCGCAGGTTTTTTAAAAAGTGCAGAAATTACAGGAATTGACTTTAATTTGATAGAGGACTTAGGAATCTTATTACAAACTTTATCTTGTGGCCAACCTATCAACTTAGAAAAATTTGAACAACTTTGTTTTTCTACAAAGAATTTGTATCTTAAGGTGTGTTTTGGTGACCAACTGCAACCCAGTCAGTTAAAATTTAACAAGAGATACAATAACAAAAAACTACTGGCATTTACTTTAACTTTTTTTCTCAGTCAAATTTTACTTGACAAAATAGTATGTCTACTCAAAGGCAGGGGCGCTGATGTTGCCATTTTCATTTTATATGTTGGTATGTTCGATTTTGTCATCTTAAGGCTGGTTACTCACCTGTATTTTTAGGGCGGAGTTTATAAAAAAATCTTTTTGACCGAGGTCGTTTTAAATGCTTTCAACAAAAAGATTATAATTTTTGAGAGATGAACTATATTAACAATCTCATGAAAAGTTCAGCGCCAATCAAACATCAAAATAGTGAGAGCCCGCTGTCAAATAAAATGAAAATGTCGAACAAAAGCACGAAAATGTGCAATGTGAACGCCTTTTTGGTTTGGTGTGGATAGTATTAAACCAGAATCAAGGCTCACAACGATGAAATAACAGTAACAACACGTTGCTATGATTAACAACAACACGTTGTTGTTATTGTTGTTTCGTAGTCACGATTTTTTCGAATTAGTTTAAGTTATCATTATCATTAAAGGACTATTTACATGAGAGCGACCAACGACCGACGAAAGAGCGAATATTTGTCCAGTTTGACATTTCTTTCACATGGCCTTTTTTATTCGTTGCGAATGACGTTTGACTTTGACAAATTCAGTCATGACCCACCACGAAGAAAACAAAAACAAGATTGATTTTGAGGTTAGTTGCGCGAACAATTTGTTCGTCGTAATGTCGATCGTATGTGGAACGCGAATAGAGTTTGACAATTCGTAACAATCATCTTGCAATTCGCGACGAATAATTTGTTTTCTCAAATTTATCGTATTTTTTCAAACAAAAAGCTTAGTTTAGTATCGGAATATCAAAACAAAATGTACTTCTGTCATTTTGATTAAAATTTGTGAAGAATTTAGGTTAATAAATTGTTTTAAATCACATTTATTCGGTCATTCGTCGGTCGTTCTCATGTGAACAGGCGTTAAGTGTAAGATCCGGAGTGCTCAAAGATAGAGAAATCGAACAAGCCTTAAAGTCAAAAGTGAAACACATTTGCTGTGGATCGTTTTCTTGATTTTTTTTACTCTGCTGTGCTACGTTCTCAACAAAACACACCTTTAGTCTGTATTCTTGGTATAGTCACCAGTCACCCTACATAAATTGTTTTATCATGCTAGTAGTGTTATAAAATACTTTATAGTTCCAATAGGTCAGCTCTCAGAAGAGGCCCAAGAAGCACGCCACAAGGACTGTCGAAGATATCGAGAAAAACATACTCGAAAAATCTCAAGAACATCAACCAATTCTGATTTATTATCAATGTTGCTCATTACTTCTGACCCCTTAATTAACAGTTTTCGCGAATTCCCAAAAAAAAAAATGGTTCATTATCATCTACAGTTGTAAACTTGCTAGCTGAAAACTCTAATGAGATCGTCCAACATAAAGAAATGACGAGGATCAATGCTACTGATTCTGAGGAATACATGGCAACTGATTCTCCTGAAAGTGATGAAGATACTGAAGACTCTGGCAGAGAATAATATTATAAGTATTATGTTCGTTAGCAATTGAAAACTTATTTGGAATTTATTTATTTTGTTTAGTTTTAATAAATATAATAATAATTTATAATAATAATATCTAATAATAAAAGTTCTAAAAATGACCTCTACCTTATATTTATGCGTTTTTTCTTAAAGGAATGTACTTAATACAAAAATAAACATGTATTCTTACAAAACATCTCTATTTGAATTATTTACAAGCCTAAAATAATTTTGTCCACCTGGCATGTACTATTCGATTCACTGTGGGTAGGTAGGGAATGGGCAATGAAAATTTGTGAAGAAACAACGATTTTGTTTTGAAACTTTTCAAGCAAAAGGCCCGTATGCACTTCGTCACTTTGCACATAGAAAAATATTTTTAAGATTATTGTAATTTTATTTTTTCTTTACAATTGAAGTAAGTATAAAAGGAATTTCTTAATATTTTATTAATTGTTTTTTTAATTTCACGTAGTTGTTTATGCTTACGTGATATTTTAAAATTATTGAAAGTCGTATTAAAACTTTTAAAAATACACGTCAACTTTTAAAATAATGTATTGCTATGGAAAATTGAAGTAAATTTCAATTTTTTTTCGGTTAGGTAGGTATTTGAAAAGTCAAAGTAACATTTTCAAATTGAAACGTGAGTTATTGAAGATGTTTAAAATTCACATTACTTTTTAAAATTATTAAATTCTGTTGAAAATTAACGTAAGATTTTGAATTTACTTAAGAACTTTAAAAATTCACGTCAAAGTGTTAATTTACTTAAGAAACATAAAAATCACCGTAAAAATTTAAAAAATATTAATCACTTTCGAAAATTCAAGTGGTATTTAAAATTTGTTTAGGACTTGAATATATAAGAATTTTTAAAATTCCCGTAAAATTTAAAAACAGTGAGCAATAAAATGACGTGTGTTTTTGGAAAATTGACGTGAAATTTATAAAATGTTCTAATTCTTTGGAAATACACTTTTTAAAATTATAAATTTTATTGAGAACTATGAAAAGCCATGCAAATTTTTTAACTTCACCTAAGATACAAAAATTCACGTGAAATTTTTTTGTGACTTTTCAAAATTCAAGTGAAATTTTTCTATTGAGTATTTTAAATTTACTTGAAAATATTAAAAATACTTTTATTTTTTTTTTGTTCAAGAAATTTTCTATCAGGCAAATATTTTTTTCCAAAAAAATTTTTTTAATTTTACTGCTGAAAATTCGTACAGAAACCTTTTTTAAATCTAAAAATCTCAGTAAAGTTAAAAACAAAAAAATTGTTAAAAACAAATCAATTCTGTTATCCTTTTAATTTTTCAAACGGCCATTTCTTCAGATTTGACAAATTAGAAGGATATCATGTACCTGCCTATAAAAGAGAAATAAAAAAAAAATATCATAAAGATATGTACATATTTTATTCGAAAAAAAAACAAATATAGTTTAATTATATAATTTGCAAGAAAAAAAGTATCTGTAAAACATGAAAATTTGCAATGTTGCTCTCATCACATCATAAGAAATTATTCAAAAATAGAAGAAAAACAAATATATTGTATAGTCCAATTCTATTACATACTAGCAAGAAAAAAATTTATATGTGTATCTGTAAAACATGAAAATTAGCAACGTTGGTCTCATCAAATCTCACAAAATCAAATAAAATATACGAAATTATTTGAAAATTTAAATTAATATAGCTATATCTATGCTTCTGCATATAGCAAAAATCATCCTTTTCAAAAAAAAACCGTTGAAAAAACCCACAGCCCAAAGAATTCTTTTCAGTTTCCCTTCGTTGCGTTGCCATGACATCCATCAGCTGACTCACCTAGCTTCCTTACCCTGCCTAATTGTTGTGAGCAACTGCTTTTTAGGCAACAACAACGCCACCAAAAGAGAGGGCCTTTCCCATAAAATCGTGTTCCATAGTGGTACTATAGATTATATGTATATACAATGAGTTAACTCACAGATATTTAGGGCCATTAAGGAACTTTCCAATACTTAACATACGTAGAGACAAAGAGGAACGTAGCTACTTGATGATCGAGCATATAATCATAGAACTCATGGAAGTAATAAACAACATAAATTTAAAATAGAATTAGTTTTTAAATACTATTATTTTTAACGAAAATGAAAAAAGAGAAGCCATTCAAATTGAACTTAAAGAGATCATCATAATAGATGTATTAGACGCTTCAGAGTTTCATGTGTTAGAAAATAAAGAAATAATTGTAATTTATATTAAGTATCCTATTATTAAAGGAATAGGTAAACATTTAAAAACATTTAGTGTACAAAAAACAGACGGGAAATTAATTAAGTATACCCCGTGTTATAAATATTTTAAAAAAGAATCCCTAAATAATTAAATAATTAATTAATAAACACATAGTAACTACAGGAGAAGTAATTATAAATGATAATGTATGTATGTCTTGGTACACAGTTGATACAGTTTTCTGGCACTGTAATCATTAATGATAAAGAATTTAAGAATATTGATGTAAAATTAAATAGAGATATTAAGGTAAACAAGGAGTCGGAAATTAAAGTTACTAACTACATAGGTATCTAGAATCAAGTGATGGATTATTGAAGTTAACAAGTACCGATTATTTACAACCATATTTACATTAATTTACAACCGAAAGATCATTCAATAATTTGAGGACTTTCAATAAATATATTTGTTTCTATATATAAACTAATCATCTTCAAAATAAACAACAGCGAGAATAACCAGGTTGACAAAGAAATATCCTTGTCTGAAACACAAGAAAGTGTTCGAAAGAACTTAGGGGAGCTCAAAATTTAACGTTCGGAACAAACGTCTACTGGCGGAGGGAGGAGTTAATTCCATTCAACTTGAGAATATTCCATAGAAAATGTCACACGCTAATGGGGGTTTCCATGAGTAAAATAAATCAATTTATTTTTGATCCAGTCAAAGATCAGATTTCCCCTGTTTTTGCATTCCATGGGGCAAAATAAATTGATTTATTTTTGATTTAAAATCAAATCTGCAAATCTGGATTTTTCGGCAGATTTACCCCTCTTGGCACTAATACTAATACAACTTTCATATGTTACCTTGACAGATACAAGTTTTTCTTTTTATTTGTAATTTGTAGTGGTTTTGTTTGAGTTTTCGTCTATTAAACAAATAAATTTTACAAAAAATGGAAGCAATTTTAAATAAATTGGTAGATTCATCAACTTCACCTTCTTCTTCTGAAAAAAATCAAGCGGTGAAGATTTTTTTGAAGTGATGAAAATTCTATTTCAAAAAGAAAACAAAAATCGGTTTCCAGATTTTGTAAATAAATACTCGTTTACACGTACACTAAGTTACACCAATACAATGACAAAAAAAAATCAATTCCAATTGTATTCCATGGGCCACGAAAAAAAATCAATTTTTTGATCGAAATCTGGATTACCCATGGGAAACCCCATAAGATAAGAAGAGAAAGTGGGCAATGACATCACAATATACAAGATGCCTGCACGTTATCTGCAAACTATTAAAACCAAAAGATAACCATGCATAGAAGATAAGATTGGAGCATATACGAAGAAGCCACTTGACAAAAATGGCGTACGTGACTTCTCGAACATAACAGCACAGCATCCGAGGACCACCCGAGGATTCATATAAGGGGTCATAGCGACGAATGGGCAGAACGATTTGTACCCTCGATTAGATTCGACGTGCACACTCCGACTCCAATAGAGTAACTTATAATAACTATAAATAAATAAAAAAAAAAGAAGAAAAAAAAGATAAAGACCCCAAGGTTTTTTCAAATTAGTTTTAAGATATTATGTTTGAAGTATAACTTAGAGCGCCCGCTTAGGGCCAGTATGTTAGATGTAAGTTAGTTCTTGGTAAGAAATAAATTTACATATTTCAATTCTAGTTTTAAATTAGTCCTTAGGCCGAAAGGCATTAGTTTTAAGATATTATGTTTGAAGTATAACTTAGAGCGCCCGCTTAGGGCCAGTATGTTAGATGTAAGTTAGTGATAATTAGGCTAGTTTTTCTTGAATTTTTGGCTAGCTTTAAGGTAGTTATAAGTGTGAAGAAAATAAAAATGAATAAAAAAAAAGAGTAACTTATTTTTTTTAAATATATTTTAATAACATTTGTGAAATAAATATATTGTAAATACATTTTTTTAATTAATATCTTTACAATCTATAGTACTACTATGGAACACGATTTTGTGTTACTTTTCCCTCTCTTTTAGTTGGCGCTGGTGTTGCCTAAAAAGCAGATTTGAGAGATCGAAATGAAGGTAGGCAAAAAGAATATAAAATTACAATGATGTATTAAAAAAGTTTTCTTTAAAGCAACAAGGGGAAAATGAAAAGAATTCTATAGGCTGTGGATTTATTCAACGGTTTTTTGTGCATAGGACGATTTTTGCTATATGTAGAAGTATGTTTTTATTAAATATTATTAAACGAAAAAAAGAGAGTTAAATACTGAATACTCGAGGTTGCATCCGCTCGCTATTGTTTCCTACTACCAACTGACTCATTCTACCTTTTCCTATTCTTCTTTGTCTGCTGTCTTGTAAGTGTTAGTACTGTCGTCGTTGTCATGTATAGTCGTTGCTGTCATATGTTGTCGTCGTTGTTATATACTGTCATCGTTGTTGTATACAGTTGTTGCTGTAGTCAGACATCCTACATCTCGGCCATCCTACTTAGGCATTCGCCCCGAATGACTTCGGCCAAGGTTTCATACCATCGGCAGCGGCAGTGGTGCGCCCAGGCCCAGAATGATCCCCAATCTTCTCCACTTCGTACCGGTCATGCTTGCATACCTTATTGATCTTATAGGGTCCGAGGTATTTCGGCTTAAGCTTTAACCCAGGACCAAACTGCGTCCGTCTCACAGCAACTAGGTCATTTAGTTTGTACTTTAAAGCTTCTTTGCGTTTCCTTAAATTATACTGGTAATTCTCTCTCTGGATTTCTGCGATATTGGACTTCGCTTCTGCTCTCACCTTTTCCCTCGTTATATCTAGTTCCCCGCAGATCTCTTCGTTGAGTATCTCTTGGAAATTAAGATTATTCTTCACGCGCATGTCGATTCCTGTTAAAATCTTAAATGGTGCGATCTTAGTACTTCTTGGTGGTGTGTTGTTTAGGATTTGTTGCGCTTTATCCACATTTCTGTACCATAATCTAGCATCTCCCAGGGTCATCTTGGTTAACTTCGGCACAAGTATACGGTTCACCCGCTCCACCTGGCCATTGCCTCTCGGCACTCCAGTCGTTATCATTAAATGCGAGATTCCTTGCTCCTTGCAGTATTCGTCAAACATATTTGAAGTAAAGGCCGTTCCACGATCCGATATGATTCGTCTTGGGTTTCCGAAAAGGGCAGCTTGCTTACGTAGCTTATCCAATACTTCTTCTGAGCCTGTACTCTTAGTTGGGTACAGCCACACAAACTTTGAGAAAGCATCGATAATCACGAGGATATGGTTATATTTCTTCCTAGTGTCGTCCAACGGTAAAATATAGTCGATGTGGTAGGTCTCAAGGGGATAGCTTCCTTTGTCGATTGGAGTCAACAACCCTTCCGGCTTACCTCCCTTTCGCTCCGCCAATATGCACTCAACACAATTCCTGATGACCCTCGCAATTTTCGTTTTGGCGTCTCGGATGAAATACGATTTCTCCAGTATGTCCTGCGTCTTCTTAGCAGCAAAATGGCCTTCCTTATGTACCATCCGAATTATCTTATCCTCCATTGAAGATGGTACAGCGACCAATTACAAAGTCGGATCTTTACAGATAACGCCATTCTTAACAAAGAAGTCTTCGTAAGGTTTTTCTTTCAGGATTTCCCCAATTACTTTATAAAGGTCGTCATGTATCTGCGCTTCTTTTATTCTATAAGATAGCGTTCCAATGATTAACATTGCAACCCGACTCAGTGCATCGACGTGTCGCATCCCGGTTCCACTTCTATGTACTATCTCGTAGTCCTGTAAATACATCGCCCATCTGGTCACTCGCATGGGAACTTCCTTCTTTGTCACTGTCCGGGTGAAGGCATTACAGTCGGTGACAATTTTTACGTGCCGGCCCAGAACATATACCCTCCATTTCTTTAGTGCTCCCACAATGGCTAAGACTTCCAGCTCATAAGAATGGAACTTCTCTTCTGCGGGACTCGTCTTACGACTCATGAATTGCACTGGGTGGAACTCCTGGTCGTCATTATCTTTTTGGAGTAACACAGCTCCATACCCGTACATACTGGCGTCTGTATGGATTTCAGTTACGGCGTTTGGATCAAACAGTTCAAGGACTGGTGATTTAGTAAGCGCGCACTTCAACCATTCAAAAGCTTGTTGCTGCTGCAGTCCCATCTCAATTTTTGCTTTCTTTCGTAGCAAATCGCTTAATGGCTTTGCTCGTATCGCATATCCTTCTACAAATCTTCTGAAGTACGATGTAAGTCCCAAAAATCGTTCGAGCGCTTTTCTGTCTTTTGGCAATGGGTAGTTTGCTACTGCTCTGGTCTTTTCTTCTGATGGCCGTATTGTTCCATTTTCGATTATGTAGCCCAAAAAGTCGATTTTCCGATGGAGAAACTTACACTTTCCCCAATTCAATTCTAGTCCATTCTTGCTTGCCACTTCCAAAACTCTTTCCAAACGAGTGAATGCTTCTTCATAACTTCCTGCTGGAATGATCACATCATCCATATAGACCTGAACCACGCCTTCGTTGATCAGAGGTTTAAGTACAGTCGTGATGTATCTTGTGAAGACTGCTGGAGAATTGCAAAGGCCAAAAGGAACCTTTAAAAACTCATACTGGCCATTATGGACTATGAACGAGGTGTACTTCCTTGAACTAGGTTCTACGGTAACATGGAAAAATCCGTTTACTAGATCTAGGGTTGTAAAAACGGTGGCTTTCTGTAGTTGTTCTAAAACATCGTCTATCAGCGGCATTGGAAAATGGTCCTTAACCATCCTTTCATTTATCCTTCGAAAATCGCAGCACATCCGTTTTTCCCCATTCATCTTTGCCACTAAAACAAATTCAGACTTACTCTCTTGAATTATTCCTTTTGCCAGCCACTCAGAAACCTGCTTCTCGACCTCTTCCTTCTCCGGTGCCGAAATTTTTCGTGCTCTTTCATACAGCGGCGTCTCATCCTTTAAAATTATTCTCATGCTAATAGGGCACTGCTCCTCTTTCTTCGGCTTATAACTTTGGGCAAGCGTCTTTATCTTCTCCTGAAATTCTTTGGGCAAATGGGACAGGTCAACTACGGACGTGAAATCTTCTTCCACCGCCCAACTACTCATAGCTAGAAACTCTTTTCTAAGCTCTGCAATCGCATCTAAATTCGATTTATCTGTTGTGTTTCGGGCTGATTCTCCCGTGAGGACGTCTTCCTTCAACGTTCTTACAACCCTCGGTACAACCTTCTCTTCTTCTACCTGTCTGCCTTTCCCAACTTCTTTTCCCAAATCATACTTCTCCTTCTTTGCCCCACCTACGCATGAAGATATTCTACTGCACCCTGGCCCAACATCATCTTCTTCTTGTACCGATTCATCTTTTTTGCACCAAAACCTTACCTCATTACCTTTAATGACAACAGAAGCTTGGATTATGACGTCGGTCGGTTCCAATCACCATCGAGAATAGCATGTCACGTTCACGCACAACATGTAACCTGACCTCAAATGGAATTTTATCGATTGTCACAGTTGTATCAAAATATCCAAGTGTGTTTATTTGCTGATTGTCCAGCCCCGACAAGATAGTTGACCTTTCTTTCTTGCTTCATTCGCTCATAAACTTTGAGCTTAACTTTCAACTCTTCCAGAGTAGTTGCCTCATACAGCACAATTTTGTTAACTTTGTCGTCTCTGAGCCCAGCAATAAAATAATCTATTAAAGACGCTACATCTATTTGGATCGGTTTGGCAATCTCTACTAATTTATAAAGGTACTCTCTGAGAGTCTCGTTCGTATATTTACGACGATTCTCGACTGCCTATGCACCTCGGATGAGCTCACTTCAATCGAAAATTCTTTCCTCAGTGCTTCTTTTAACATACTCCAATCCCTTATCCCCCGAGTCCCTTGTATGAAAAGCTTCGCCGCTCCTGTAATGAGTCTCTTCCCATACACAAACTGCTGCAACTCACCGAAACCCAGCACCGAACAGGTGTCTTCATACTGGCTGATCCAGTCGGATATACTTTGGGTATCCTGGCCCGAAAATGAAGAAACCTCGTCCTCGATGTCTCTTAAGCTGAAAGAGCTTGGTGGCAAATTTCCAACTCCAGTCATCGCCTCTTGCCTATGGGACCGTTCCTGCCTACGCGCACCCCTACCACCACCTACAGCATCACTAAAATCTTCTTCGTCAGAACCACCAATAGACCTAACTTGGTGGTGACTTATCAATCTTTCTATCAACTCCTTTTTGTTGCCTGTGGATGACAACCCTAAAAATTAAATTAAAATTAAATTAACCCTTCAACTCCTCTACCGTAAGTAGTGCTATCGATGCGGCATCCATTATGCAACCTCTTATCTGTACACTTTTGGAATAATTATTTAAAAATTATAATTTAATTCAAAATAGTTTAAAAATAAGTTATTTATAAATATCAATAAATGAAAAGAATTTAGATTACAAAATTAAATGATTTTAAGAATTTAAGAGTTTTCGATATTTTATTAATTTAATACAATGAAACTAATATTTACGGCCGCTACTGTTGATTCTCCTCTTCTTACTATTTTTCGTCTTCTTTTTTTCAGCTTCGATATCTACTATGTATTTCTCCTCTTGGAAGTTATTTTCCAGTTGCGCTTACACACAACACAATTTCAGTTATGTTTATCTCCCCTAACTTCAGCTGCGCGTGCACTGCACAAAGCACAACTGCACGTAAATATGTATGTATGTGTCTATTTGTTCTCTTTGCGCGAGCACTGTTTGTTTTTCTCCGTTTTTCAACTCCGTCTGCTTGCTGGAGTCAGGAGTTTTTTTCTTCGTCAGGGATAGACGTTCTAGAACTCAATTCGTGTACTATTGTAGTTACCCCTTATCACGGTTTAGCCCCCAAATTCTGTGGGGTTCGTTCACAGAATTAAAACACTGTTTTTTTTTTTAGTAGTGTTTTTATTAAATATTATTAAACGAAAAAAAGAGAGTTAAATACTGAATACTCGAGGTTGCATCCGCTCGCTATTGTTTCCTACTACCAACTAGGGATGAAACGATACAAGTAACTTCAAGTACATACTCGATACTTTTCATTCGATACCAAGTACTTTTGGAATCGATACTTTTGGTTGCGATACCAAAGTAGGTATCGAATGAAAGTACTTGGATCGAATGGAAGTATCGTTTGAACTAAAGTGTATGGCTTCTCGTGAAAAGTGTTTTTTTGTCTGACGTCTAGGTGAAAAACTGGTTACTCTTCCAGCGGCGAAGCTATCAAAATTGTTTTTTCTCAAAAGCGGGTGCAACAATCAGCAAATCAAGAAACTGCTTAAGCGGAAAACATCTAGAAAAACTTCTTTTTTTATCAAATATTAAACAAACAGAATTTTTCGATTCTTCTTAATTAATATAAATAAAAATTTGAAAAATAAATATTTGTTTATATTTTGATTCTTGAACTTAGAAATTTTGATTCGATACAAGTACATACTCGATACTTTTCATCCGATACCCAAGTAGGTATCGATGCTTTCATTCGATACCGGTATCGAATACAAGTACTCGATACCTTGGAGGTATCGTTTCATCCTTACTACCAACTGACTCATTCTACCTTTTCCTATTCTTCTTTGTCTGCTGTCTTGTAAGTGTTAGTACTGTCGCGTTGTCATGTATAGTCGTTGCTGTCATATGTTGTCGTCGTTGTTATATACTGTTATCGTTGTTGTATACAGTTGTTGCTGTAGTCAAACATCCTACATAGATATAGCTATATTATTTTCAATTTTTAAATAATTTCGTATAGCTATTTTATTTGATTTTGTGAGATTTGAGATATGATGAGAGCTATGTTGCAAATTTTCGTGTTTTACAGATATATACGTTGCGAATTTTCATGTTTTACAGAAACATTTATATTTTTTTTTTCAAGTGATAGAATTGTACAATACGTATTTGGTTTTTGTCATTTGGTTACAGTCACATTTTTATGATATCTTTCTTTTTTATTTCTTTTTTATTGGTAGGTACATGATATTTGCTTTCAATTATACTGCTTAAAAAAAGGTTTTTTTTTTTAAATATTTGTTGGAAAGAAAATTTTTTGAACAAAATCAAATACATTTTTAAATATAAACGTATTTTATATTCATAAAATACCACGTGAATTTTAGTATTTTAAGCAAATCGAAAAATTTCACCTGAATTTTCAAAAGTTTAAATAATTTTCAAGTGCATTTTGGTAATTCAAATGAAGTTAAAAATTTCACTTGGATTTTCATAGAAATTACATCGTTTTATAAGTTTCACGTGATTTTTCAAAAAAAAAAATCACGTTGTTTTCAAATATTAAATAACTTTACTTTTCGAGATGAATTTTCAAAGAATTATATTATTTTGTAATTTTTACTTGAATTTTCAAAAAACACGGAACTTTAAAAAATACGTAGTTTTAAAAAAAACTTACTTAATTTTACTATTCTAGTCGTATTTCCAAAGAATTATAAAATTTTATAAATTTCACGTCAATTTTCCAAAAACACTTCACTGTTTCAATATTTTACGGGAATTTTAAAAATTCTTGGATTTTCAAGTCCTAAACAAAATTTAAATACCACTTGAATTTAATAATTTTAAATTTTCACGGTGTAAATTAAAAATTTCAGAACAGAATTTCATAATTATAAAAATGAACGTGAATTTTAAATATCTTTAAAAACTCACGTTTCAAGATTTTAAAATCTTTACGTAATTTGAAAGTGTTACTTGAATTTTCAAATATCCGCAGTAAATTTAAAATTTCACTTTAATTTTCCTTAAAAATATATGTGAAATTTGTCGTGTAAGTATGTATTTTCAAAAGTTTTAAGTAATCTTTAAATTTCTTAAGAATTTTCAAAAGTTAAAAGTGTAAATTTAAAAATATCACGTAATCGCAAACCTACGTGAAATTTGAAAAAAAAACGAATAAAATATTTATAAATTCGTTTCATACTTACTTCAATTGCAAATCAAAAAATAAATAAATAATCCTCTTAACAATATTTTTGTAGGTGCCAAGTGGCAACCCTTCACATTTGTTCATACATGCCTTTGCTGGCCTTTTGCTATATATATTTCGTATTTCCTCTACCCAAATAGAAAAAAAAATTCATATATTTCACTTTTGTAAAACAGACAGATGAATGAAAAATCAGCAGGATTCCTAACTCCCTCCAATTTCCATAAATTTACATTCCAATTTTATACATCGTTCTCTATCTTTTGTTATTTCCCAAACACTCATACCTATTTATTATTATTTCTGTTTGTGACTACCCCACTCTCAAGTCTACACTCGTGTCCACTTCAGGTTAAAAAAAGGTTCCGCCAGTCTCATCAGAGGTCGCGTCGTTCGTTCTTTTTCATGATAGTACTATTCAATTCCATATACAATGGTTAACTTCACACTGTTTATTATTTGAATTAACTAATTATATCAGTTTCGTTTCCATATTGAACTTATCATCGTGGTCTGGTGACTTCCAAACCCTTCCTATTTCATTAATTCCTCTCTTTTTACGGGATATTGAGAGTTGGTTTACTAACTTGAGTGCATAAGAATGTTTAAATTTTAACTTTTGAGTACTGTGCTTGCTATCTATATTATTAAGTTAAGAATTTCCCTATAAATAACTTACAGTGGTGGCCATAGAAATAGCACACCTATTAGTAATTTTTTATCTTTTATTAAATTTGAATATAAGGAACAATTCTGTGGCAACAAGGAATAACAGCATAAGTCGCTTATGTCGAAATTGAGTTTTTGATAACATCGGTTGCGCAACGAGCGATTCTACCTACAATATTTTTTTCGTATTTGTATCTCTTATGGTTTCTGAATTATAGCCTAGAAAAAAAAAACAACACAAGTCGTTTTCTATGCTCAGCTTACACAAGCAAAAACAACACAAGTAGACATATATATGCTCTTTTAAAAAACTATTGCTTCCTTTTGATCTCCTCATGTGATCCCTGTATATAACTTTATTTTAAGAGTCGATTATCGTGTTTTTATTATTTTGTTTTACTTTCCTCTTAACGTATATACATAGATTTTCCCTTTGTCTGTCTTCTATTAGACTTTTCGTATACTATGTCGTTTTCTTTGTACACCATATCGTGTCTGTCTTTGTTTTATACGTGGAGTATCTTACCGTGTTTTTCTTAAAGGAGAGTTTCCCTTGCATTTTGGTGGTAATGTGCTTACTAATTTATTATTTTTATTGTACTATTTTGTACATAGAATGTCAGTTTATTAGACTTAACTTATTCGTAAAAACAATTGGTGGTAGCTTACTAATTGTTAAGTAACTTTGTTATTTGTGAAGATAATTTATTGAAATAAAATTTGTTTCTGGCCAAGAAAATCAAAATAGCGACGAAATTTTCATTAACTTAAGCGGACTTTTATTGAAGAGTGATACTACTAAACCACGCAACTTAAAATTTTTTTAATTTTTATTTCTAAAGAGGTGTGAATAAATAAAGGGAGCTATTATCCCCAAAACTTTTTTTTAATTTTTATTCATTCAAAAAAACATATTTCATTCTGACGTACATATGTAATTTTTCGTTTTAAATTTAACAATTTAAAAATATTTATAAGACATAAACTTAGAGTTTTCAAGCTCAAAAAGAAAAATCAACGTTTTTTTTAAATTGAAAGTTTGGAAAGGAAAAAATCTCCAAATTGTCGCCATTTCAGTGTTTTATAGAACCATGACTACCAGTTTTAATTTTCTGATTTTTTTTAATTCAATAGTTTACTTCATTCCCTTGAGAGCTAGTAGCTTATTTTATTTAAATTTTTTTTTTACCACTTCAAATGAAAGCGGTAAAACCTATTCAGCATGATAGGGGAGAGTATGATAACCGGGGCGCCGAGAAATGATAACGGATTTTTGTAGAACACGGCAATGCAAGCATTTTTTTACTATGGGAGGGGGGGTCTATCTCCCGCCGTTTAGGCGGTAGGGGCAATTTAAAATATATGTACGTTAAATGGAAAACAAATAATTAAAAATAACGGTTATATTTACAACTAAGTTTTATACATTTTTTTAAAGCCAACACTTCTGTCTATTAGCTAGTTTTTAAATCAAGTCAAAACTATGCATAGTTTTTGAAAAAAATTGTTTTAAACTCAAAATTTGGGCAAAAAAAAGTTACAAATAAGGTTTAAAGTGTAATTTTTCAAAACTTTAACATTACCTACCGTTATTTTTTTTAGAATTCATTGCTTTAATTTATTTCTGATCAAAAATTGAAAACTAGATGATTTTATGTCTTCTAGTTCTTGAGAAAATTGAAAAATACCAAAAAAAAATATTTTAATTAAATTATTATTTTTCCTTGCTTGAGTATTTACGTAGTCTTATTTTGATGGTAATAATCGAATATGGATTGAGATATACCTAGGATAAATTAATTTTTCTTAAATCTTTTGCATTTAAATCAAAAGAAACTTTGCATTCAGCCCACCTAGCACCCACCCCATCTTCAACGCACCCCAAATCCTATAGTGAGGCCAAGCAGGGGGGTTGCACCACCCGTACACAACTCGGTGTGGCATACACCCAACCTCGCACCTACCCCAAATCCTACAGTGGGCCCAAGCAGGGGGGCAGCATACCCCCATACACACCCCACTGTTGCATACATATAAACTCGCACACACCCCACTGTTGCGTATACCCAAACTCGCACCTACCATTATTACTATCACAATAAGACCACTCAAGCAAAAAAAAACACAAATAAATTAAAATAGTACTTGTGGTTATTTTCAATTTTCTCAAAAACTAAAAGGCATAAAATCATCTAGTTTTCAGTTTTTGATTGAAAATAAATAAGAGCAACAAATTATTTAAAAAAAAATTATTTATAAACTTATGGTTTTGAAATATTTAAATTAAAAATTTTTTTTTTAACTTTTTTTACTCAAATTTTGAGTTTAAAATTAAATTTTTCAAAAACTATGCATAGTTTTGACTTGATTCAAAAACTGGTTAATAGAATAGAATGTTGGCTTTAAAATAACATATAATACTTAATTTTAAGTATTACCGTTATTCTTTAATTAATTTTTTTTCCATTTAACGTACATATTTTTTAAATTGCCCCTACCGCCTAAACGGGGGGAGATAGACCCCCCCTCCAATAGTAAAAAATGCTTGTATTGCCGTGTTCTACAAAAATCCGTTATCATTTCTCGGCGCCCCGGTTATCATACTCTTGCCGCATGATATAATATTATTTTATATTTTATCATTTTTTTTTGTTGTTCTTCAAATCAGATTCAATTTACAAAAACGAAATTGTAACATAGATTTTATAATTAAAATTTTCGAAAAGAGGTCTATTTTGTGTTTTTAAACAACAAATTCATTTTCACACGCACGCAAAGAAGTTTGAAGTTCAGAAGAAATCCACTGCAGTATCAGCGCCAACTCTCTCTGTTCTCTCTCAAAAGCAAATATCGCTTATTGGCTCTCATATATTTTTTTTCTTGTTAATTTCCAATTAGGTACTCGTATTTATTTTTTTTCTATTTCTATTGTCGCCACAGGAACAGAACACATAAAAAACCTGTTTGTTGAATACTCATTGATAGTTTTTACTTAGTTGACAGGTCTTTTCTGTGGTTGGTCAACAATATTTAGGATGGAGAGAAGGATACAGACACAAGTGAAAAAAGTATATGGCACTTTCGCTCGCATATATTTTTTGTGTTCTTTCTTTTCTCAACTCGCAGTACATTAAGTAATGTATAAAAAAAAACCTGTTCTTTAAATGTTTAATTTTTTTCTATTTGATGCAAGGTCATGAATCATGATTTGAGTAACACAACCGTATTAGGAAATGTTAATGTATAAGAAAATGTTGATAGGGAGCTGGAATGGTGCACTGGGCAGTTTTAGCAGGTTTGGTTGATGATTAGAAACATTGCAAAGGATAGGGTGGTAGAAAAACTAATTTGTAAGCCCTCTGGTCAGAGAACAGAAGCCAAAAAGTAGTTTATCCATGTAAAGGTATGAACGTAAGTGAGTAGAAGTTGTTAGAATAGGTACCTACCTATTTCATGATAGCTTTTAAAGTAGGTAGGGTATGCGTCCGGTTTCTAGTATTTGACTTTAATTTTTTTTTTTTAAGAAAATTTTGTAGTTTTTTGTAGGTAGTTTTTTTTTTTTAACTTCACGGGAAAGATATATTTTCTTCATAATATTCAATGAAATTTTTACGAATTTAGTTATACTTAGCAGAGTTGTAAAGACTGCAGTCTTAAGTTAGGTCACGAATAAGACTTATTTTTCTTTAGTCTTTTGACTTACAAAAGTAGGTACTTTGACTGTATAACTTACAGTCAGCTTTTTTTAACTGCCAAGTCAAAAAGTAAGTACTGACTGTTGACTGGTTTTCTTGCAGTTAAAGTTTCCAGTCGCAGTACTAACTTACATTCAAAAATCTTAGTTAATTAACTGCAACTAAATTGAATGCAGTACCCAAAAGACTGCAGTCTTTACAACTCTGATACTTAGATCATTAAAGTGGCCTTACAAACATTTTATGTACTATTTTTCCAGGTATTGGTGTCAAAGACAAAAGTCACCTTTTCCATTCAACATCGAACATTTCTATTAAAAAAAAAAATTAAAGGATAACAAAAGATTGTGAAATTAAAGCTGAATAAACATCTTATCTGATACATACCTAGGTACTATTGATTAACTTACAAAAAAAGTGATGAAAATGCAATTTTGTTGGAAAATGTTTGGCTTGTGCTATTTTTGGTTATTGCGCAGTAATGGTTTAAGAAAAATAACTGAAATAATTGAAAATTAGAAATAGGTACGTATAAATCTTAAATTTCTTTTTGTTTCATCTTAATGTGGCCTTTTTCTTTACAAAGATACAGTAAACAAATCATTCTCTTCATTTTTTTGTCTAGTGTAGATACCTAGATGATATGAGTAAATTTTTTGTGTTCGCCATAAATTTTTTGTGTCACATAGGTACCTATCTATCAAAGCGTTTAAAGTAAAAGTTAAAGAATTTTCAACCAGAAATGTATATAGGTAGAGTCGTTTGAGGTATGAGCGCGCACTTTTCACTTTAAGCTCAAATTGTGAAAAGGCTATAAGAGATATCAACTTAATTTTTTTTGCATGTGATAAACCTATATTTTAAGAACAAAAAAAAGCAAACAGTTTTTTTTTTGATTTAATTATTTCATATGATTTTCTTAAAAAAACAAATCAAGTCGGGTTCTTATCCTCAGTAAGCTGCTTTTGGGTTACAATTTAATTTCAGTTTTTCTTTTGTAACCGCGGCCATTTTCAAATATAGCTTCTTCCAAGTAACTTTGTACTGCAAACGAGTGGAAATAAATGAAAATTTTAATACGGGGTAAGAATGCGCACTGCACGCTCTTACCCACAAAAGGTCTGCGCGATTTTACCCACAAAGCTACTTTTTTTTCATTTCATTAAATTTAAAGGAAATTTATACAAAATCTATCAAATTTTTAGCTTAAATGATGCACAAATGTATACTATTTTTACAATTTTAGGGGATTCCTAGTATTCTGGAACAGAAAAACCCTGTAAAAGAAACTCTGAATTGACAAAATACAAAATTCTTGAAAATTAACTTTATTTGCGCTCTCGAATGACAATCGGCCTCGTGGTCTCGTTTTTCTGTGATTTTCCTTCTCGAACGTTTTGACATTTGGGTTTATGAAATGGCTAAAAGATAGAGAAGTCCATATTTATTCCTGGCTGGCGGCTCGGAGGGTGTTCAGAGAGTAGATTTTGTTACACTATTCATAAATATATGCAACTATCGATATAAAAAGCTGTCACGCTGGCGCCACACACTTTTCCCCACCCCTCGCTGTGGCATTGGTGTCTCGCCAATCTCCTGTTTCTTGGGGTGACGGTCATATTTGTTTAGTTTTCAATTTTCGCATAATTTAACACATTCTTGGATTTGTGATAATATAAACGTCCAAAAATACTCTAGTGATTTCTTTATAGTTTTCAAACGCTTCCCCTTATTTTATAAGCTTCATCTGTTCTTCCTTGTCTTCGATATCCTTAACTAATAAGATAATTCATCTATAAAGGCTCTCCAACGTTTCATTTTGGCGTTTGATTCTTATTACCTATCGAAAATGTAAGCGGCTGGTGATTCGTATTACTCGTACAGGTAATTTCTAAGATCGCTCAATGCCCAAACTATGGCCAAAAGTTCTTTTTCAATGTTTTTTTTGTATATTTAGCGCACACTAAAGGGGATTTTATGTACCCTTTACATGTCAGAGACACAGTGTGAGATTTAGGTAAGTAGGAAAGGAGATGTAGGTGAACATTAGTCTTGAATTTCAGTTCATCACAATGAGAGGGAAAGACAGAGCGTGGAAGGGTATTCTACATTCGCGTAGTACGGCTAAAAAACGAATCCCTGTTTACTTGACAGTACGACCAAATGGGTTCAAGAGTAAACTGATGAGCATTCCTGGCTATTTCATTTGAGCACTTGCCGTAAAAGTAACGGTAAAAGAGTGAGAGATAGGAAAAATTACGCCGGTGTTGGAGTGACGTAACCTTGTATAATTTCGCTTAATGTCCTGCTTATGAAAGTTATTATTATTATTCTTTGCTTGTAGTGTATATTCTATGTTTATAGTTTTACTTTTATTATTTTCTATATATATTATATATATATAAGGAACAGTGTGAGTGGTTTTGCAATATGTGCATTGTGCATAGTTCTGTATGAATTTCCTGTAGTAACCTGACGCACCAAGGAAGCTTCTCCGTTGTCGAATTGTAGTCGGTTCAGGATATTCGTTGATTGTTTTGACCTTGTCTGGGTCTGTTTTAGTACAATTATAGCTGATAACATAATTTAATTCACCCTCTTCCTTAAAATAAATAGATCTGTCATTACTTATGTGCCGCACTTAGTGCTTTGATAATTGTCTCGATGTGTGTTAAATGGTCTTCAGCTGATTCTGGGTTGGTCATGTGGTGGAATCTTGGTGGAATGGAGGTCATTCTATGCACGGAATGGAGATGATCTTTAAAGTGAGACATATTTGACTCTATCTCTTGGGCCCTGGCTAGGTTAGGTTAGGTTGAAGTGGCTGTCGGTATGATCCGACACACTTAGGCCAGGGTTGGCCCGTTGTGATACCACATGAATCTAGAGATTTTCTCCTCTACTCGTTGAACCAATTAGAGCTTCTTATGAAGCGTGAGAGATTGTTAATGTTTATGTTAACAAGATCGCTAGGGTCATTGAAAAAGTATTCTCCCAAATGAACCCTTCGTCTTTGGGATAGAGCAGGGCATGTGCAGAGAAGATGAGTCATTGTTTCCTCTTCCTCCTCATCCATGCAGCTTCTGCAGAAGTCATTGGAGAGAACACCCAGCTTTGCTGCGTGTCTTCCAATTAAACAGTGTCCTGTTATGACACCAATTACGGATCCAATGTGTAATCTACTCAGAGACAACAAGCATTTAGAACGACTAGGATTTACCAATGGCCAGATCTGCTTTGTCGCCACACAAGTGGTGATGGTGTTCCACCTAAGGTTTGTTAACCTAATGGCTTCTTGCACCAGCATTAGTTTACATGAAGCGTGAGGTATACCAATATTTTCCATACATGGTGCAATTGGTAGGGTGGTTCCATTTCTAGCGAGTTCATCAGCCTTGCAATTGCCCTTAATATCTGTAACGAACGACATCGACCTAAATCAAAAATTAATCCCAAAGCCGATTCCGCCAACCTCTCACCGCTTCTACTTGTCTTCCTGACCTAAGCCACAGGAACCTTAGGCCAAATGTGATGAGAGGGTATCTAGGCACTTACAGCTCAGGCAAGATTAAACTCCCGGTAGCTCATCGATGGGTGAGGGATCTTTGCTGTAAGCCCCAGACATGGGTTACATTTTTAACTGCCTGCCTAAGTCTAACCAAAACTTAACTTTCCTACGGCCCGAATTTCGCTTCACAATCTTAAAACTTAGCTGGCATTGATATTTAGTGAGAGGAAAAGCTGTAAATAACCTCTCTGAGCTATCCCTTCCCTTCATCCTACGCCCTTGCTATACTCTATTTATTAAGCAACGGCCCCTTTTACACACGCATGCGACCACTCAATCACATACGCAAAACTATCCTATCCCTACTATCCTGCCTCGACCCTACACATCCCTATCTTGCCTCTTACCGTGAACTCGAATTCATATCGACACAGTCAAATCTAACTGAACGTGAGAAACAAGAAAATTATTTTCATTCCAGATACAAACCGCAATATGAACACCGAAATATTTAAAAGATACAAAATTTTCCTTTATTTCCAAAACTACAAAAATTTCTGACTTATATAGATACCAAAACTTAGTCTGAAACAATCAATCATTTTAATGGTTTTCAGAATTTCTTTAATCAATTTAGTTTGACAATCCAAAACTCAAAATCTAGTATTCAATGAAACAAGCATTCAATTCAGTTTTTTATTATTATTTTCAGATCTCTTAAAAATCTAATATAAAAAAAAAAACAAGCAATAAAATTTAAAAAAAAAAACCTCGACCTTGTACCTATTTATCAAACTTCATCCCAATGTTTCTTCTTTTTTTTTTAAACAAAATAAACCAAACGACTTACCCTTTTCAATGCGACTCACTAATACATCTCTAATATTATTAACTGGGCTTCCTTTTTTTATTCAATCTGCTTCCAAGAAGGGGGAGATGAGGTGCACCGCATTCCTTTCTGGGTACGATCGAAGAAGCTGCTCTGCTAATAATTGTTATTAAGAAAAAAGAAATTCATTGGCAATGAGTTTACATGTGTAAAGGTATGATCGCTTTAAAATTTTTTTATGGAATTCGAAATATTAATTTAAAAAAAAAATTAAAGATACTTAATTATGTATATCCATTAGATGTTATTTGGATTTTATTTAAATCCTAACGATGACGAGGACGACGCCAGCGAGATGGATGGAAGCAGTTCCCAAGACGTGAAAGGAGAATGCGTCCTTGAAATTTTTTTTTTTCAAAACCAAAACCCAATGAACGATTCTTATGTACCAAGCCAAACAAATTTAAGTGTGAATACACTGGGCTTATGTGGAACTTCGATTGAAATTTCCAAATTTCAGTCGGATCGTCACAGCCAGTCGAAGATTTGGCAGGCGCTGGCGCTGTTGGTTGGTACTTACGGGGGTGGCGGCAATTCGGTGATAGTTTGTTGGTTTCTAGAGATGGTGGTGTTTTTGATGTTTTTGGGCAGTAGTGCGGCCGTCGATGGACTTATGAGAAATTCGATTGACATGCAATCGGCTCATCACAGCCGCTCGCAGATGTAATTGAGGGTCAGCCAATTTTAGGTAGGCGGATGACGACTGAGGTGGTGATGATGATGTTAGTTTCGTTCGTTGTACAACCGGCGGGCGGTGATCGATGAGTATCGTGGCACTTCGATTGTCACACAATCGGCTCTTCACATTCAGCTGCAGAAGATGCTGGTGGTGATTTGTCGCTTCCTTAAGACGGCGCTGGTGGCTTGTGTGGAACTTCGATTGAAATTTCAATCGGATCGTCACAGCCGGTCGTATGCGCAGTTGAATACCAGCTTGGCTTCCTGCACAGGGGTTGCTGGAGGGGGACTACGGCTTATGTGGAACTTCGATTGAAAGGGTTGATTTTCAATCGGATCGTCACAGCCGGTCAAAGATTTGGCAGCCGCTGTTGGTTGGTACTTACTCGAGACGATGGTGGTGGCGATGATGTTTTTAGGTGGCTTTCTTAGGCGGACGACAATTGAGGTTGTCGCACGTGGTAAGTAGCCACTTTGTGCGCCGAGATTGCTTTTGTTCGAAGGGCTTTTTTGTGGAACTTCAATTGTCATACAATCGGCTCGTCCCAGCCAGTCGAAGATTTGTCAATTATTTTTTTTTTTTAATTGACGGTCACACGAAATAAAGTTCTATAAATCAATTGAACGAGTTTAAAAAAAACTTTGCGCGCACTTTGTTTCTCTTTTTTTTATTACGAGTTGCGACCTACCACGATGAATCCAGTTTTAAAAATTAATTGGTTTGCCCAAAGCTTTTGGGTGTCTGCCTTCAACTCCACTTGGCGTTATTTTTTCTCTACCATCGCATCTCGCTGTCGCTATAATTCGCGAATAGTTGACTTGATGGTTTACACGGAGGTTGAGTTTAAATAGGGTTGAAAATTATTAAGAGGGAAAAGAATTATTTTGATATCTATGTAAATCAAGTTGCTTTTCGAGAATTTTTTTTTTTTAAATTGAAAGCAATTCAGAAACACACGAAGAGAAATGCTATTGTTTTGAATGTATTTTGGCTATTCGTCTCTGAATATTTGGATGTTAAAAGTTGGTAGCAATTTTAACTGAACTCCAATGTAGCCCCACTAGCATCCAAATTGAGTTCAACAAAGGATCTGGTCTATTCAAATATTTCTCCCGCCCAGATTTAGAGCGAAAACCACAACCGAGACGGCAAGTGCAATTTTGACCACAAAAATTAGATTTTCGACTTTCTTGAAAATGAATGATTTATACTTTATGAATAACTCTGTTTAATAATTTTCTGGTCAAAACTCACTTATCTATGGACGGTTAAAATGTTGCCATAATCCGGGCGAAAGTTTTCCCAAATTCGGAGTGCCTGTAGTTAAAGGCTGAAACACATTGTTGTCGCCATGGAAATAGCAAAGTCGATAGAAATTTTTTTTTCGTGCAGCAAGAGGCTTCTACAAAACTTGAAATTTTTAGAACACCAGATGCATAAAAAATTCAAGAATGGAAACGATTCAAACGAAAACTTGTACCCCTAACATCCCAAGAGTCTCATGTTCAGGCTGATCTAGTCGGGCATTTTATTACTAAATTATGTTTTTCTACTACTATGCTTCTATTACTATATCTTCTTTATTTATACTAATCTTCTTGCTTGTACTATCTTCTGATATCTTTTGTATGCGCTACGCCTAAGCTTTTACCAGCTTCATCAACCAACTCGAACAAATTATTACCTACTGCCTTGTGAATTATTGCCTTGCAGAACTTTGGAGAAAGCTTTGCATTGATGCCCTTATTTGCATCACTTAATACGAAATTTCTCTTATAAACCGTTTCACCAACTTTGAATTTGACCGCGGTACTCCGAGTGTTATAAACCTTTTCATATGTTTGATGAGCTTTTTCGAGAGAATCTTTAATGTAAGAATGGAGAATGTTCATTTTGGCTGATTTCGGTAAGATGTCTAACTCAGAGTTATTAAGTCCGTCTAAATCCCTTAAAATTGAGTATTCGCTACCGTGCTCCATCATTCGCTGCCCAAAAAGTGTCTCGTAAGGTGACATACCTATCGCCGAGTGCACCGCGGTTCTTAATGCCGAACCAATATGAGGAAGATTAACGTCCCAGATCGATTGGTCAGTATCAATATATGAACGAATCGCCGCCAAAATGGAACGGTTGACCCGCTCACTGGCGTTGGCCTGGGGAGAATATGAAGCGGTTTTCAAATGAGTTATTCCAAAACTGTTCATGCATTTACCAAACTCCTTACTAACAAATTGTTTCCCATTATCTGATAAGAGGGTTTCGGGAACACCAAAGGTTAGAAAAATGTCATGGCGAAGGAAATTAAGAGCGGTTTCTGATGTTGCTTTTTTAAGAGTTTTAATAACTACAAATTTTGTAAGTTCATCCAATACAACAAATATATGAGTGTTTCCAGATTTAGAGCGCGGGTAAGGTCCCAAAAAGTCTATATATACATGTTGGAAGAGACGATCTACTGTAAAGGCTTTTCCCATCGGAGCTCTTAGAATCATATTAGGTGCCTTAGTAGTTTTACAGACATCGCAGTTAGAGACAAATTCCTTGACTTTCGTAGCCATGTTTGGCCAGTAAAATTGCTGTCTCAATTTGTAAAGAGTTTTGGCCAAACCACCATGCGCCGCCCTAGGTGGGCAATGCGCAAGAAGGATCAAGTCATTCTCAAGTCCCGGAGGAACCCAAAGCTTCCAAGTTAGATCCTCCTGAAGCGGATTGCCAGAGTTATGCCTGACCTTTTTGTAAACATAACCGTTGGAAAGACGAAGGTCAGGCAACTGGTCTTTATTCTGTTCAACGGTCTCCAAAACTTGCTGATACTCCCTCGACTGAAAGCTAGGGTCAGACAAGTCCAAATGTAGTACATCACCGGATTCTTTGGATACCGAGCCTATCGCCTCAACTTCATATGCACGGGAAAGTGCATCAGGTACTACATTTAGACTGCCCTTACGATGCTCTATATCGAAAGAGTATCCTTGAAGCTCTAGGCTCCACCGGGCCAATCTCCCTCTAAGGTCCTTCAAGCCCATTAACCACTTAAGGCTAGCATGGTCTGTAATCACCTTAAACTTGTACCCTTCGATGTAAGGCCTAAATTTTTTTATACCCATTACGGCTGCTAGGCACTCCCGCTCTGTAACCGAATAATTTTTCTGTGCATCATTCAGTTTGTGAGAAAAGTAAAAGATAGGTCTTTCCTCCCCACTACTATCTTTTTGGCACAAGACTGCACCAATGCCCGTGGAAGAGGCGTCGCAAAGAAGAATGAACTGCTTAGTATTATCGGGATTGACTAGAACTGGCTTCGATGTCAACATTTCCTTAATCGCATTAAAAGATTCGATAGCATTTTCGCCAAAGTTAAACTTGACTCCTTTCTTTAAAGTGTCCGATAAATTAGCGGCTTGTGTTGAAAAATTTCGAACAAACCTTCGATACCAGCCGGCCATTCCCAAAAAGCGTCTGACTTGCCTGGCCGTTTGCGGTATGGGTAAGTCATTAATCGCTGCTACTTTTTCCGGGTCTACTTTCAACAAGCCATGTTCTACTATGAACCCAAGATATTTCACTTCTTTATAGCAAAACTTGGACTTCTCAACATTTATAGTGAGCCCTGCATTTTGAAGTTTATCTGCAACTAATCTCAAAAGTTGCATGTGCTCTTCAAAGGTTGTTGAGAAAATCAATAAGTCATCTAAATACACGAAAATTTTTGTTCGTAACTCATGTGGAATAACTTTATCCATGAGCCGACAGAGACGTTGGGGAGCGTTGCAAAGCCCAAAGGGCATAACTTTGAAATGATATAACGGCATACCGGGGACCGTGAACGCTGTTTTCTCCCGCGAACTTTGCTCCAGCGGTATTTGCCAGAACGCATCTTTTAAGTCTACGCTTGAAATATAAAAGGTATCGGAAAGTCGGCCGAGAATGGCAGAAATGTGCGGCATCGGATATGCATCAGTCTTCGTTTTTTCGTTGACTTTACGAAGGTCGATGCACATTCGCATTTTGTCTCCGCGCTTGACGAGAACGACTGGGGAGCTCCACGAGCTACAACTTTTCTCGATCACGTCCATATCAAGCATGCGTTTCAATTGAACATCTAGGAGGGCTTCTACCGCTGGAGACACGGGGTAATGGCGCTGTTTCACTGGGACATGGTCCCCGGTATCAATTATATGCTCCTCGAAACATGTTTTCCCCAAACCACATTTTGAAAAGGAGGGAAACAGCTTTATAACCTTTTCCAGCTCCAACGACTGGTCCTCTGTCAGTTCATGGGCAACCGAAAGCGCACTTTCCCTCTGACATTCATTTCCTAAAACATCGTTGCTAACAGAAATGGTTTCTAGCTCTAATACATGAGTTTCTGGGAACAAGTCTCGACCAATATTGAATTTTTCCAAAAAATCAACGCCAAGATACAATTCTTGGATCAAAGATGGAACTACCAAAAGAGTAATGTCTTTGCTTAAATTTTTGAATTTTATTTTAACTACTACCTTTCCCACAATGTCCTGCTTTTTACCATCAGCTGTTGATATTGCAGCAGACAATTTACCAAGAGCTATATTGTTTTCTTTTAAGAATTGTACACCTCGTGAACCTATGCAACTTACACAGGCCCCGCTGTCTAAAAGGCCCCTCCATTCTTTGTTAAACATTTCTACAGTGGCATAAGGTCGAGGATCCTTCTTGGAACGTGGTATATGTAATGTAGTTGCAGCAATAGACCGGTGTAGTTGCTTTTTGCTACTAAAACGTCCTCTTATCTTATCTACTTTTGAAGAGATCGGAGCACCAGAAGTACCGAAAATTCGATCCCTAGCCTTATAATAATCTTCTAAACGTTGATGGAGGGTTTTTGGTGGCGGTGGTGCTATTTTTAGTTTTTCTTCCTCTATATTCCTGCCAAAAAGAATATTTTCAGAACGCGGCAAAATTCTGAAAGATGGAAGCTGATTTTCGATTTGAATTATTTCGCCGGATCCGGTTTCTTTGAGTAGTTCTCTCCGGTCGGAAGAGTATTCTTCAACACGTTTCCCGAACACTTGGGACATTTAGGAACGGTTGTGTTCTCGTGGCAACACTTAAAACAAAAAAGAATGCGCTGATCAATTGGGCAGTAAATATAAGTATGTCCGAGTTCCCTACAATTCCAACATTTTACAGAACTTAAGTCTCGACGAGAGAAGTTTACTGCGTCAATTTGAGATTGAGAAACGGATGATTCTGTATCTATGGGATCAAAAAGTTCATTTACCACTTTGCGAATAGGAAGGTTTGATGTAAATTTTGGACGTGCCGCTTCGTGGTCATTTATAAATTTTTCGATGGTGCGACACACATGCACCATTTCTGCGATACTATGCGTATTGAAAGTAATGAGATGCTCTCCCAACTTTTTTTTTAACGTTGTGCTTTAAAATTCCAATGAACTCTCTGTCAGTCTTTGGATTTCTAAGTTTAGAATTCAAAATCATGAGATCTTCGTAGAACGCATCGAAGGATTCTAAAGGCCCCTGCCTTCTATCAGACATTCGACGTGACAGCTCAAAATCAGTGTCAAGACTTCGAAACTGTTCTATAAGTGCAAGTCGCAAGGCAGGCCAATTCGCTGAAGGATTTCTTTTCGCATAAATCCAGAACCAAGTTTTAACCGGCCCTGCTACGAAAATGTGAAAGTGATTCACAATCTCATCATAAGTTACATTATAAGCTAATTTAAGCCTTTCCAAACGGAATAGAAAATCATCCACATCCATGTCTTTATTATCATAGCTTATTCCCCACTTTAGATAATTGGGATATCTACCACCAGAGCTAGGTGCATGGGAAGATGCTCGAAAATCCAACCCCGTTTGAGGTGAAGGTTCACTAAGATTCATGTTTCTGAACTGGGATAAGAAATTATCTACATTGGAACTGCGAGGCATATCCACAGGATAAACTGGTTCATTCATAGCTGGGTTATTACGTGGAGAGTTAACTGAAATTCCCCCCCCCCCCCAGGAATATTTGGTACATTCGGAGTTGGAAAAGAAACCAAGTTCCTTTCAGCGGTTGGGTTTCTAGCTAGTGGGCTGCTCGAGGATTTATTGAAAGCCTCAGTGACTATGGAAGCCAACTCTTGACGAAGAATTTGTCTTGTCTTATCAAGTTCTTCTTGAATAAACCTATGGTCATCAGTGCGGCTAAGACCTATAGTCCCCGAAACAACTTCTTGAACGTAATGTTCAAATCTCTCAACTTCACCGTTACTGTTATCATCTTCATTAGCAACATTAGGTCTAAACTGTGTTGGTACAGCCGGTAAACCTCCAACTGCGCCAAGTAAACTCGGTGATTGGCGAGGATCTGAAACGCTTGCAGTTGGATCGACGGAAGGAACGACTCCTTCATTAACTTGAGAATCTGCCATTCCAGGAAGGTTCTGTATATTTTGTTTCTTTGATTTAGATTTACGCTTATTATACTGTCTATTTTGATTTAAATTTGAACAAATCTGTCTTGTGGTTCGACTAGGATATCTACTAATGTGAGGTCTGTCTTCAAGATTGGACATATTACGTAATGACAACTAATATCAATTCTAACGTTTTTTTTTTTTTATAAAATTATGCATATACTTATTCATATATAATATGTAAATGTAAACACATTTTATTTTTTTTTTCAACTCAAAACGAAATTTTTGAAAACTCAAACAAAATTCCAAAATGATTCAATCTCTTTAAATCGACTTAATACTTCAAAATGCTATTTCTTTTTAAAAAAAAAATGTTAGGTCCTCAAAGGTTTTTTTTTTGTGATGTGTGTAATGTTTTCATTCGCATAAGGGATGTGTTTGGTCAGAGGAAAAAGTATAGGGACGAGAATTATTCTAAATATCTAAATATCAACGTGAAATACTTCAATGTTCAATACAAAAAAGCAAATTTAAAATTAGCTGCGATTTAAAGTGAGGAACTATTTCAACTCAATAATCGGACTCGCTTGTCGTAAGCTTGACTTTACTCTCTGATAGAAAAACGTTATGCCACGCAACAGTCATAAGTGAAGATCATACTCAAATTCACTTACCGGACGTGAACACTTGTTAATCTAAACGACGAAAGAAAATCCTCACAAAAAATATATGCAACAAAAATAGATGTAGAACATACCAAAAGTCAATGAATCTATCGGCCATATAACTCTTGTGAGCACCAATCGTGTCTAGAGAAGTAAAATTTTCTGTTATTGATAAAACTTGCAATCATACAAAAATGCGGAACACTTTCAACCCATTTACTGGTCAAGTTTTACCAACTAAAGAAAAGATGGAATGATTGAAAATATATTTTAGTTTTTTTTCTATTTTTGTTTTAAGTGATTGTGAATCATAACGCAAAATCTCGGGCCCCACGTTGGGCGCCACCTGTAACGAACGACATCGACCTAAATCGAAAATTAATCCCAAAGCCTATTCCGCCAACCTCTCACCGCTTCTACTTGTCTTCCTGACCTAAGCCACAGGAACCTTAGGCCAAATGTGATGAGAGGGTATCTAGGCACTTACAGCTCAGGCAAGATTAAACTCCCGGTAGCTCATCGATGGGTGAGGGATCTTTGCTGTAAGCCCCAGACATGGGTTACATTTTTAACTGCCTGCCTAAGTCTAACCAAAACTAACCTAACTATCCTATCCCTACTATCCTGCCTCGACCCTACACATCCCTATCTTGCCTCTTACCGTGAACTCGAATTCATATCGACACAGTCAAATCTAACTGAACGTGAGAAACAAGAAAATTATTTTCATTCCAGATACAAACCGCAATATGAACACCGAAATATTTAAAAGATACAAAATTTTCCTTTATTTCCAAAACTACAAAAATTTCTGACTTATATAGATACCAAAACTTAGTCTGAAACAATCAATCATTTTAATGGTTTTCAGAATTTCTTTAATCAATTTAGTTTGACAATCCAAAACTCAAAATCTAGTATTCAATGAAACAAGCATTCAATTCAGTTTTTTATTATTATTTTCAGATCTCTTAAAAATCTAATATAAAAAAAAACAAGCAATAAAATTAAAAAAAAAAACCTCGACCTTGTACCTATTTATCAAACTTCATCCCAATGTTTCTTCTTTTTTTTTTTAAACAAAATAAACCAAACGACTTACCCTTTTCAATGCGACTCACTAATACATCTCTAATATTATTAACTGGGCTTCCTTTTTTTATTCAATCTGCTTCCAAGAAGGGGGAGATGAGGTGCACCGCATTCCTTTCTGGGTACGATCGAAGAAGCTGCTCTGCTAATAATTGTTATTAAGAAAAAAGAAATTCATTGGCAATGATTTTACATGTGTAAAGGTATGATCGCTTTAAAATTTTTGTTATGGAATTCGAAATATTAATTTAAAAAAAAAATTAAAGATACTTAATTATGTATATCCATTAGATGTTATTTGGATTTTATTTAAATCCTAACGATGACGAGGACGACGCCAGCGAGATGGATGGAAGCAGTTCCCAAGACGTGAAAGGAAAATGCGTCCTTGAAATTTTTTTTTTTCAAAACCAAAACCCAATGAACGATTCTTATGTACCAAGCCAAACAAATTTAAGTGTGAATACACTGGGCTTATGTGGAACTTCGATTGAAATTTCCAAATTTCAGTCGGATCGTCACAGCCAGTCGAAGATTTGGCAGGCGCTGGCGCTGTTGGTTGGTACTTACGGGGGTGGCGGCAATTCGGTGATAGTTTGTTGGTTTCTAGAGATGGTGGTGTTTTTGATGTTTTTGGGCAGTAGTGCGGCCGTCGATGGACTTATGAGAAATTCGATTGACATGCAATCGGCTCATCACAGCCGCTCGCAGATGTAATTGAGGGTCAGCCAATTTTAGGTAGGCGGATGACGACTGAGGTGGTGATGATGATGTTAGTTTCGTTCGTTGTACAACCGGCGGCGGGCGGTGATCGATGAGTATTGTGGCACTTCGATTGTCACACAATCGGCTCTTCACATTCACTTGTATGAGTAGTTGTGAGGCGGCAGATCTTAAATAAGCGGACGACGACGGAGGTGGTGGTGATGTGGAGCGTATTCGTAGTGTGGAGCGGCGGCTGATGAGATTTTGTGGAACTTCGATTGTCAGACAGTCGGCTCTTCACATTCAGCTGCAGAAGATGCTGGTGGTGATTTGTCGCTTCCTTAAGACGGCGCTGGTGGCTTGTGTGGAACTTCGATTGAAATTTCAATCGGATCGTCACAGCCGGTCGTATGCGCAGTTGAATACCAGCTTGGCTTCCTGCACAGGGGTTGCTGGAGGGGGACTACGGCTTATGTGGAACTTCGATTGAAAGGGTTGATTTTCAATCGGATCGTCACAGCCGGTCAAAGATTTGGCAGCCGCTGTTGGTTGGTACTTACTCGAGACGATGGTGGTGGCGATGATGTTTTTAGGTGGCTTTCTTAGGCGGACGACAATTGAGGTTGTCGCACGTGGTAAGTAGCCACTTTGTGCGCCGAGATTGCTTTTGTTCGAAGGGCTTTTTTGTGGAACTTCAATTGTCATACAATCGACTCGTCACAGCCAGTCGAAGATTTGTCAGTTATTTTTTTTTTTAATTGACGGTCACACGAAATAAAGTTTTATAAATCAATTGAACGAGTTTAAAAAAAACTTTGCGCGCACTTTGTTTCTCTTTTTTTTTATTACGAGTTGCGACCTACCACGATGAATCCAGTTTTAAAAATTAATTGGTTTGCCCAAAGCTTTTGGGTGTCTGCCTTCAACTCCACTTGGCGTTATTTTTTCTCTACCATCGCATCTCGCTGTCGCTATAATTTTTCGCGAATAGTTGACTTGATGGTTTACACGGAGGTTGAGTTTAAATAGGGTTGAAAATTATTAAGAGGGAAAAGAATTATTTTGATATCTATGTAAATCAAGTAGCTTTTCGAGAATTTTTTTTTTTTTTTAAATTGAAAGTAATTCAGAAACACACGAAGAGAAATGCTATTGTTTTGAATGTATTTTGGCTATTCGTCTCTGAATATTTGGATGTTAAAAGTTGGTAGAAAAGACTCAATTTCAACTGAACTCCAATGTAGCCCCACCAGCATCCAAATTGAGTTCAACAAAGGATCTGGTCTATTCAAATATTTCTCCCGCCCAGATTTAGAGCGAAAACCACAACCGAGACGGCAAGTGCAATTTTGACCACAAAAATTAGATTTTCGACTTTCTTGAAAAAAAATGATTTATACTTTATGAATAACTCTGTTTAATAATTTTCTGGTCAAAACTCACTTATCTATGGACGGTTAAAATGTTGCCATAATCCGGGCGAAAGTTTTCCCAAATTCGGAGTGCCTGTAGTTAAAGGCTGAAACACATTGCTGTCGCCATGGAAATAGCAAGGTTGATAGAAATTTTTTTTTTTTTTTCGTGCAGCAAGAGGCTTCTACATATCCCTGTGGCCCGGCACCCAACAAAGGTGAATGTTAAACTGCTGCGCCATCTCCGCAAGAGATGATCGACAGTTGAGGGCAGTCAGTGAGTGCCCTGGGTAGTGCATTAGGAAAATCAAGAGTATTTAAAGAGAATACTAACTGAGATATTGATTAATTCAAACCAAGTATGAATGTTCTTAACGCGTTATCCCTAGTAATTAATGTCAGTGTTATACTAACGTGGTCGTAAAATTCTTGTAATGACTGTTTTCCCTGTCTTAAATTGGAAAGTTCACTTTGTAGTATATCTAATCTACCTATGATCGCATCTACTTTTAACGGCGCACCGTGTGAAGTTAATATGTCGTTTGCTGCTCCTATCACGTTATTCCTAACAATGTTTGTGACTGCCTAAAATATATTTATTTCACAAATGTTATTATATTAGATTTACAAAAATAAGTTACTCGTTCTCGGTACAAGTCGTTCTGCCATTCGTCGCTACGATCTCCTAAATATGTGTCCTCGGTTGGTCTTCGGATGTGACGAGAAGTCACGTACGCCTTTTTGGTCAAGTGGCTTCTTAGTCTATGCTCCAATCTTATCATCAATGCATGGTTATCTTTTGGTTTTAATAGTTTCCAGATAACGTGCAGGCATCTTGTGTATTGTGCGTTGTATTGTATCATTCGGGTGTGTGGCTATTTAAGGGTTTTTATGTCTTCCTGATGTCATTTGCCCGCTTTCTCTTCTTATCTGAGCGTGTGACATTTTCTATGGAAAATTCTCAAATTGAATGCAATTAACTCATTGTTCAATAAAAAATTGGAAAAAGCTTTTGATGAATTGCCAACTATTTTGAGTGGAGATTTCAAAATAAACTTTGCAGACGATAAAAATCTAACTGATTGAACTGAACTGATACGATTTTTCTGAGAGATAAAATTTTTAATGTAATATAAATTGTCATGTTTGTGTACGATAGTAAAATAAATATTGTATTTTACCACATAAATGATAGTAGTTTTATACTTATAATTAAAGCAATTTGTGCAAAATCATTCCCCAACCATCCCAAAATATCAAAGATGCTCACCGTAAATATTCAAGTTTTCACTTCTGCCGGCAGTCTCGGAGTGCAACCCGTCGTTTTTTTTGTAGCATCATTTTTTTTTTTTTTAAATGCGCAGGATTTTTGGTTTACCCTTTATATGTATCAACACAGCGCGGGCGTGAAGGATAGGATAGGATGGGAAGGGAAAGGTGTGTGTGGCGCGAGGTACTGAGACTGAAGGTGGTATTTGTCTCAGATCTTATCTCCAGGGTTGGCGACTGGGCTAAAGCGGAGAAATTGCCGTGTCTTATATCTTTGTATATGAAAACTATAGTACTCTCATGGTGGAAGTCGAATGGGGCGACATCTAAGGTATGCCTGCAACCCTTACTCTTTTTTTTGCGGAGAGCTTATGGAGGTTTTAATTGATATTTATTGATATTTTTTTGATGCAATAATCCAAAAAATAGTCTCCTCTTGCCCCTACCACCAATTTTCGACGCTTAAAGGCTCCCCGAATCGGATTTTACACCTCAAGTTTTGCAGCGCCACCACCAGGACCTTTGCCACCCTAAAAAAAACTCGCCATGATAGTACTATAGTTTTTATATACAAAGCTTATATCTATGTCCCTTTATAATTCGCATTATTTTGTTCATTGTCATATTTGTGGGCATACTAGTATTTACTCAATCACATGTTGTTAGTGTTATGCCTGAACAACATGTAATGAGTATGATAATGGAAAAAAACAAGACATAGAACTACGGCTGGGATCGAACCTGTGACCATTTGGTTGACATTATAAATTTGTGCTACTAAATAGTTGAATTCCCGAATTGATTAAATTCTATAATTTACCGGTAAGGCTTATAGTTTTTCATTGATAGATAATTTATTTTCATTTATTAATATAATCCGATTCGCGGGTTTCTATGATTTAAACACCCTTTATTAGGGCATTGCTGATCTAATCTAATCTTTGTATACAAAAAATTGTTGTTACAACTTCATATAGTACTTTTTAAGAGAACTGTAGTTTTCATATTTAAAGAACTAATCTAATCAAATTTAGTTTAAACTAGTCTAATCCTAATTATATCCAAGTGCACTTTATTTTTTTTTTTTCAATGTGTCTGCCAAAAAATGCATAATTGTTGTAAGGATAGAAAAATTAAATACTATGAAATAGTATTAGTAACACAAAAGGGTTTGATGGTAAGCAGCATTGTGCAAAGTGTAGTACAAACCTGATTCTGAAGTAAAATGTAGCCGTTGGTTTTGAAAACATGTTGAACCGCAGCATAGAATTCTGGATATCCTAAATGAGGACAATCGATGCCAGGAAATAAGTCCTGTTTTAAGAAAATTAGGAAGAAAAAACATAATGAAAGAGTTATCACAAAATTAAAGAGTCCGCAACAAAAAAAATTTCTTGCAAAAAATATTTAAAAAAAACTACCTTAATAAGACCTAAAAACAAAGCTATATCATCGAACACAAATTTCGGGACATTCATGTCACGCAAAACACGCATAAGGACAACGGATTCTGAGAGAACACTGGACTGCCTTTGCATTACACCAGCCATTCTAAGAACTGAGTTCAAAGAGCGTAGGCCCCAGTCATAATGGCATTGTTGGGATAGTTGTTTCTGAGCAAGCTTATAAAGAACAGTAATTTTTTTTGCCAAAACCTGAAAATCGAAGCAAATATTTTTTTTGATTTTGTGTTGTTAGGAAATTGATAAATTTAAGAATACCTTTGATGTTAAAAATCCATCAGAGAACAGAGAGATTAAACATATCAATTCATGATCAGGCTTTATACAAGTTACTGGCCGAAATAGAGCTTTTACCGATTCTGGAAGTTCCGTTCGTCCTGCGTATCCGGGATTCATTGTAACAAATACACCAACTTTTTGATCTAGAGCAATCTCAACTCCTTCAAACTTAAGGATAAAAAAGATGTTAGATATCACTTTTTAATCCATACTACCATACATTAAATTACCATGAAGATTTTCAATTTTTTCAATAAACCACTTCTAATAGCTTGGATCTGAGTTGATATAACACTTAGTACAGAAATAGCAATGCGATTAAATTCATCAAAACACCCCCAGGCTCCACATTGGCAAAGGCCTGCCAGAATGCTCCCAAAAGCACGGAAGTCCATACCTTCTCCACAGTTAGTGACTACACAAAGTAAGGCCATTGCCTTGGCCAAATCCTTGCACGTTTCAGTCTTTCCTGTACCAGCTGGCCCAGCTGGTGCAGCACCAATATTCATCACAAGTGCTTGAGTAATAGTCAAATAGATTCTATCTGTTAATGGAGTAATAACCAAACGGCCATTTAAGCCCATGTATTCATAACCGTAATTGAAACGACCGGTGCATTGAACGACAAACAAATCATCAAATGGCTTTAACCAATAAAAGCGTAATTGACTTTCCCATCCAAACTCTTGAGGATCCAAAATATTGTTAAGCACAAATGATTCGATTATATCTTTGGCATGCACATCTATAGTTGTAATGGTTTTGAACTTAAGTCGATCGTTTCTAGAGAGTTTTGATCGTACTTTAATGACTAATTGTGTGATTTGTTCATTTTGCGCCACAAGAAAATCCTTCATCGCTCGGTTATTTCCGTTTTGTAACGCTGCAAAAGTCTGGTCTACTTCCACAGTCCACCAAAGCTGACTGCCAGCTAAAATGACCATGCCTTGATACTTCATTATCCAATCATTTCTAAAAATAAGAACAAACATTAAATTTTTTTGTATGCATTTAAATTAAGAAAACTAAGAAAATACAGCATGAATTTTTTCGTTTAAGCTTAGCAAGAGAGAAATTTATGATATCACATAACGCCAAGCGTCATAAGGCCAAATTTGGGGATTTGACCTTATGACGCTTTACAAAAGCGACATAAGGCCAACTTTTCTTTAGAATGGATAAAGCTGGCCTCCTTCAACAAGTCTCTCCACCCATCCTGATCTCGAGCCGATGCCATCCAGTTGCGCACCCCAAGGCTCCGGGCGTCCTGGTCTACGCCATCTCTCCAGCGCAAGCATGGTCTACCACGCTGCCGTTCGCTACATGAATTTTTTTTTTTCATTGTTTACATGGATAGATTTTAATTTCTTTTTTGAAGCCATGGCGATTTTTGCGTTAATTGGTCGAACATAGATAGTAGAGCTCTTGATACCCGGTACATTGACCGGGTACCCGGACATTCCGGGTATTACCCGGGTCGTTATAGTTGTAGAGAAAACTTTTAAAACGACAAATTTTCTACAAAAAATGTTTAATAACTTTTTTCGATAATTGCTTTGGTTTAAGAGTTAAAGTACATTTTGTACTGAGGAAGCGTCAAAAAAATTAATTTTCAACAAAATGTACCCTAACTCTTAAACCAAAGCAGTTATCGAAAAAAGTTATAAAACATTTTTTGTAGAAAATTTGTCGTTTTAAAAGTTTTCTCTACAACTTTTTCTTCTTGGATCAAAACTACGCAAGTTATGTGTGAAAACCAAAAATTTCGTAAGAAACAAGATGGCGGCCAAATTAAATGAGACACAAACGTAAAATTGAGCTTGTGTCATGTTACACTTCCAGTTTTCATTGAATACGAAAAAAAAATTTTTTTGCACCACCCTAATATAATGTATTTTTTCGAAATTCTTACTTTAAACAACATAAGCAAGTTTCTTGGACCAGTCTCATAACTCATGGCACAATTTGTTATCCAATAATTTGAGACCACTGCTAATTTTATTTTTTTCCGTCTTAAAACATGACTAATTTATTTTTTCATGTCTCATCTGGTTCATTGGGACCAATTATATGAATTCCCGGGTACCCGACACCTGACGGGTACCCAGCAATGTGTCAGGTACCCGGGTACCCGATCATGTTTCGGGTGCCCGGGTACCCGACACGTGCGTGTACCCGGGTACCCGGCTACCGGGTAATACCCGGAAATTTAGTTACCCGGGTACCCGGGTACCCGGTCAGTGTACTGGGTACCCGGTCGAAATCAAGAGCTCTAATAGATAGGCATTAAAGAATGCTTACCTACATCTTTCCGAGATAGTTAGTTATCAGTTAGTTATAGTCATGGATATTTGGCTTCTTTTTTAGAAATGTGAATTTGTGTGGGAAATGAGAGATTATCAACTTTGGCCCAATGCGGGTAATATTGAACCTTATCGTTTTTCACTCCAAGCAAAAAGAGGTAAGATAAAAGTAAGGAAACATTATGTTTGGATTTTGAGTGTGTGAAGTTAGCCTCCCTTTTTTTGAATTTATACTTTTTGAAAGTTGTTCCAGGTTGTTCCAGGTTGTTCCCGGTTTGTTCTGGATTGTTCCAATTTTTTGTGAACAATATTCAAAAATGGGGGTTTTAGACCACAAAAACCATTTTTGACCTAGCCCCTCTTTTTTTTAGAAAATCGAAATTTTGAAAGTTGTTCCAGAATGTTCTAGTTGTTCTGAACATTGTTTCAAATTTTTGGACTATGTTCAAAATTTCAGAAGTTATAAGCAAAATTCAAAAAAATTCTAGCCCCCCTTTTTTCGAAATCCTAACTTTATTTATTTTTTTCCGCTTTTAAAATTTGTTCTAAACATTGTTCCAAAATATTAAAGTTCTAAAATGTATATCTTTAAAGATATGGTCTTCGAAAGTTTTTTTTTTCAAAACCAAAAAACGGTTTTCCAATATTTTATTTTTTTTTCAAAAACCTTTGATTTTGAAAACTTGATTTGAGGTACATGTGCTGAACAAATATTCTTTTTGTACAATCATAATATCAGTCTGAAAATAATTTTTTAAAAAACATCTTCAAATTTTTAAATTTTCAAAAAATTGCATTGGGCCCCCTTTTCAAAAATCAAAAATCTGAAAGTTGTTCCAGGCAAGAGAACGATAACTCAGGCGACAAAGTTTAATGACGGATTTGAATAGAACAGCCAAAAATAAGCATACACTGTAGAAATTACGCAGCGCAGTGGTACGATATCTGGGAATCGAAACTTTGTTCATTGAGTTTATACGCATGTTGTGACTGTCAAAAAATCTAAAGTTAAGATTACCAGACCTAAAGAAAAAAACTTTTAAGACCTTAAAACACTATAGATGACGAACGGGAAGAATGTTCAGATATTTGAACAAAGGCATACTAGAGTGGAAACGATGTTCGTTACACATACATTCGTTACGTGCTTCTGAAGTATTAGTAATGGCTTTTATTGAAATAAGTACCACCCCAACAAGTAACAACATACTGCAATTTTGACTGGAAAATACAATTATAGATTATGCTTAATAGTTTATTAGAACACATTTTTTGTAAGTAGTAGAAGTTTCTAACAGTCGATCTAAAAACTTTTTAAGCGAATTGGTGTGATAAAGGAAGGACATTCTAGAATCAATTGTTAACCCAAGGTATTTAAATTGGTTCACTACTTCGACCTCAAAACATTTAGCACTGCAGTCAAAATTGAAGCAAAAGTTATTCGATAAATCACATGGGCAAGTACATAAATTGAATTGCTGACATTCAGGTGCGTGAAAATAAATCTTTATATCAGGATTTGATTGAAGAGACAGGCTGAAAAACATTATTTTTGTTTTGGAACTAATTACTAGTTTATGGTCGTCAAACCACAGTCTTAATAAGTCTAAATCATAATTGATGTCACTGATAAGATTCAAACGACTATCTGAACCATATACGCACCCAACGTCATCGGCATAAGCAGTCAAAACACCTTTAAATCTTAATGCAAATAGAGAATTATTTGAAAATTCTTCCATAAAAACCGAGAAATTGTATTTGTGCAATCTATAAATACATAAAATATCATAATTTTCATGATTTAATCTAAACGAAATTTTTAAGATATCTGCAATCGAAGCTTCTAGATTACTTGACAGACATTCATATTCTTCGCTTGCAAAACAACCGACACCACCGGCAGCATAATTATCATTAGTGTTCGCGAAAAAGTTAAATTATATTTATATTTATATTTTATATTTATATTTTATATTTATATTTATTTATTCTTCCATCAATTAGAGTTTACAGTAACTCTTACAGACTAGTGATAATATACAAAATGTGTCTTAAACTATATGTATGTGTTAATTAATTAACTAAAAAGAATAAGTTAAGCATATTTTTAAATGTATCTCTACTTAAATGAAAATTAAAGTCAATGCAATCTGATATTAAGTTAATTTCTCTGACACAGCGAGATATTGGTTCGTTAAACGCATAATTTACTCTATGAGTTGTCTCATGGAATAAATAACGATTCCTAAGTACTCGAGTTGGAGCATGTAAATCGATAAGGGACAGTAAAAAAGGACATTTAATATGATATGATAATATATCTTTAACGAACATTATGGAAAACATTTTTCGCCGGTTTTCTAAAGTCTGAATGCCAATGAGTTGACGTCGAATATTATAAGTTGGCCTTACATCCAGGTTCAATCTAAGTTTGTAGATGGCTATTCTTGTAAATTTTTTTTGAATGTTTTCAATTCTAACAGAATAAGTTTTATAAAACGGATTCCATACTACACAGCAGTACTCAAGAACTGATCTAACATAAGCAATGTAAAGCGTTTTTAAGGTATAAGGGTCACTCAAACCTTTAGAGTTGCGGACAACAAATCCAAGCATGGAGTTAGCTTTATTGACTATAAAATCTATATGATTAGTAAAGTTGAACTTAGAGTCAAAAATTACTCCAAGATCTTTTTTTTTTAAGACTCTTTCGAGGACTTTGTCTTCAATATGATAATCATATAAGAAAGGAGACGAACGACGGGAAAATGAAAAACATTGACATTTTGAGATGTTAAGGTTTAGTTGGTTAATTTTACACCATACTGATAAGCTTTGAATATCTTCTTGTAGGAGCATACAGTCAGTCGGATCTTTAATGCATCTCAGAAATTTGAGATCATCAGCAAACATCAGAGAAAAGGAATTTAAGAGAGCATCAGGTAGATCATTTATAAATATAAGAAATAAAATTGGTCCAAGATGGCTTCCTTGGGGAACACCAGAGGAAACAACTATAGGATTTGAAACGATCGAGTCTATATGGACATACTGTATGCGTCCTGTGAGATAGGAACGCAACCAATTTAGCAAGTTAGAATGGATACCGAGTTTTTCAAGTTTCTGAACTAAAATGTTGTGGTGAACTCTGTCAAATGCTTTGGCGAAATCCGTATATATAACATCGACTTGATATCCTTTTTCAAGTTTATTTAAAACAAAATTAGAGAAAATTGTAAGATTTGTTGTAGTAGATAGATGAAATCCTGGTATATTAAAATCATTTAATTCAAAATCGTAGATCCAGATTTCCGAAACAAAAATATAACCTGGAATGGAAACCAAAGTGCCCAAGTGAGATACAAGAGATGCAAAATTTTCTCGCAAGCTTATTACATTTTGATGAATTAAAAATAACTTATTTTTACAATATGTACAAACTATCAAAAAATACATTATTACAATTATTATTTGAAAAATTAAAGGTGAAAAAATCATCATTAAGTTCTTCATCAAAATTCATTTAAAATTAAAAAGTTTTATTTTTTGAAAAAAGCAAAGAAATTGTGCACAGCACTATATTGTTGCTAAATCATCAAAAGACCTTATTGAGATGACGTTCCCACCTTTCGCAATAGTATTCTATTGTTCCTAAGCCATACATATTTGTACCCTTTATTTTTCTTTACCCCTCTTGCCTGCATCAATAAAGCTTGTGTGTATTTAGTTAGAGAATCGTTAATATATATACTAGTTACACTGCTGCTGCCGCTGCTGCTGCCACTGCCGTTGCTACTGCCTCTGCCATTGTTGTTCTTGTTGTTATTAAAGATGCTAGTGTTTATATTTTTTTTTATCCTTTTTTTTGCGTTCATTATCTCCTGCTTCCGCTCGACGTCAACAAAACTTAAGCAAATGATGGGTTTCGTGGGTGATTTACGTGTATGTTTAACGTAACACTTGCTGATGTCGTCATCGCTTACTTCCACAGACAATGCTTCTCGAAATATTTTCTGCGCCAAGCATTTGGAGTTGCTATCGTCAACATCAGGCACACCAACAATTTCAATGCAGTTGCGTTTAAGACTTTGTTGTTGCCAATTTATTCGGCTTTCCAGCATGTGCACCTTAGCTTTGAGTTCTGCGTTCTCATCACGTAGTTCTTTGATGTGATTCAAATATTCTTTGTTTCTCTTCTATGCTTGCAATTTTACGATAGACCATTTGGAGTGTGTATTCCACTGGTTTATCATTAGAAGTATATGCTGCTGTAACCCCATCAGTGTTGTTGTTTCTATTACCACTTAAGCTAGCTGTTTCTTCATGTGAAAACTGTTGGTCATCTGAGTTCGGTGGTGTTGGCATGTAAAGAGATCGTCGTCGGAGTGTATTGCACTTGTCACAGCGGTAATCTTTTCCATTAGCTTTCAAGTATTCAACATCTTGCTCCAGAATCTTAACAAAAGCATAGTGAAATATGCATTTACAATCGAAACAAGTAATTTTATGATTGCAATTTAAAAAAAAACTGAAATGGAGTTTCATTGACATAATCTTTAGATCTAACACAACGACCAGGAAAGAAAACTTATGATCCAAAATAATATTTGTTTTTGGTTTATTTCTTTTTGGTCGATTCAACAACAATTGATACCATGATGGACAAAAACAAAAATAATAATTCGGAATTTCGAAGATTTCAAGTCGATAGAGCCTATAACAACAATTAGTACATCTTCCAAGCCCAATAAAACATTTTCAAGTATTGCAATAATACAAGTATAAATAATTTGCGATGTTTTAACAGGGGGTGTGAGGGGAGGTGTGTGGAGAAATTTTTATGAGATTACATGCTTAAAATTAATATTTTGGAGCGAATGTCTGGAACAATTTAGAAGAGCCCTAGAACAACCTTGAACAAGTTTTTGAATTTTGGATTTCGAAAAAGGGGGGCCAGAACAAGGATAACATGATTTTTTAATTTAAAGTGTTTTTTCGGCTTAAAATCTTCAATTTTCAATATTTTTGCATGAATCGTTGGAACAATTGGATTTGAGTGATTCTGCACTTGGAACAAATTTTAGATTTTGGGGGGGGGGGGGGGGTGGGGGAGCATTTTTGTGAAATTTTTCATACTAAAAATCAATATTTTGGAACGAATGTCTGGAACAATTTAGAAGAGCCTTAGAACAACCTGCAACAAGTTTTTGAATTTTGGATTTCGAAAAAGGGGACCCATGGCAACGATTTAAATCTATTATCGTAAAAAAGTTTTTGTTTAACTTGATATTTCTCATACTTTCTTGTGTTATTTGGAGAAATGCATGTTGGGGCAAATTTTGTTAGGAACGTTTTTCATTTTTGTTGGTATTTTGAATAATATTTGGGTGTTGTGGAGTGTTTTAAAAATGAGATATTTTATTTTTTTTTTCAAAATTCAAGATCGGGTGAGTGATTTGTTTTATTAATTCTTGATCTTATCTAGAAATGTCTTTGCTTAGAAGGAATTTTTTTTTGTTTTTTTTAAATAGGGGTGTTCAGAATAAAGATTTTTATTTAATATAGTAAAAATAGTTTTTTAGCCGTCAAATCTTTGATTATGGATATTTTTTGATGACATTTTGGAACAATGGGGTTTGGTAAAATGTCTATTTGGAACATATTTTGAGTTTGGGCTTTTGAAAAGGGGGCGATGGGGATAATTTTTTGAAATTATCATGGTTAAAATAAATTCGAAAGAAACGAAATTTTACATATTTGTTTATAGCTACTAAAAGAAAAGAAATCAAGTTTTAAATTTTCGATATTAAAATAGGGGGGCTTTGGGGAGCATAAAATGTGTTTTTTTTGTTTTTTTTTTCATTGCACCTTAAGTTTTATATATTTTTGAACAAATTTTTGCTATACATCAGATAATTGTTGGTTTGGCTTGGAACAACTTTCAGATTTTTGATTTTTTAAAAGGGGGGGCCAATGCAATTTTTTGAATTATTTATTATTATTTTCAGACTGATATTATGATTGTACAAAAAGAATATTTGTTCAGCACATGTACCTCAAATCAGGTATTCAAAATGAAAGGTTTTTGAAAAAAAAAAATAAAATATTGGAAAACCGTTTTTTGGTTTTGAAAAAAAAAATTCGAAGGCCATATCCTTAAAGATATACATTTTAGAACTTCAATATTTTGGAACAATGTTTAGAACAAATTTTAGAAGCTGAAAAAAAGAAAAAAAGTTAGAATTTCCAATAAAAGGGGCTAGATTTTTTTTTGAATTTTGCTTATAACTTCTGAAATTTTGAACACAGGAGTCCAAAAATTTGGAACAATGTTCAGAACAACTAGAACATTCTGGAACAATTTTCAAAATTTTGACTTTCTAAAAAAGGGGGTCAAAAAAGGTCAAAAATGGTTTTTGGGGTCTAAAACCCCCATTTTTGAATATTTTTCAAAAAAAAAATTGGAACAATCCGGAACAAACCGGGAACAACCTGGAACAACTTTCAAAAAGTACAAATTCAAAAAAAAGGGGGCTAACTTCACACACTCTTGAATTTTTTCTTTTCACAACTAATAAATCCTGTTTTCAAAAAGTCGAGTTTGCACTACTACGGTTTTTTTAAAAAAAACTTAGCCAAAACAATTTTTAGATTTTTTTTCTTTTCTTAACTAAGTTCCAAAGCCCAAGCTACAATTAATTGCATATTCTGATTTTCAAATTTAGCTTTTTAATGGCTGTTTTGGCACTGCTAGTGGCTACGTAGTCAAAGGATTCTGATTGGCTAAATCTAACTGCAAAAGTAGTTGAAATTTCCCCTCCGACGTAGTGTAAGAATTTCGGCTAAAAAGTTAGTTGGCACTGATTTTGACGTTTCACAATCAGCTGTTGAAAAAATTTACAAAAGATTCAAACATTCAAAATGAAACTTATAGTTCAGTATATTAGAAATAAACTCATCTTCTTCCGAATCGCTCATATACCTATATGTACATACATATGTATATGTATATCTAATTTTTTTATTTGTTTTTATTTAATTTAAAAATATTGTTGAAAATTCTCAAATCTTTCTCAAATGTTTCCGATTTTGCATTTGTTTGCTTTTGCATCTGTCATTAATATGACAGCTCAGGATTGACTAGCTTTGTAGTGAAGTTTTGCATTCACAAATCTATGTTGTTGAATTTCGACTATGTAGCCACTAGCTTTGTGAATGCGCCCATTATCGATTGTGTGCAGCTGTATTTCACCAATGGCTTCATGAATATTGTCCTTTAAAGCGTCAATTGTCTCTGGCTTGTCGACGTAACACTTATCTTTTACGGCACTCCACAAATAACCAACGGTGTCAAATCGCAGCTCCGAGGTGGCCAAACGACATCAGCTCTGCGGTTGATAATGCGATCTTCAAAAACAGAGCGCAAAACATCGAGTGTAGCTTTGGCTGTAAGGCACGTAGCGCCGCCGTCCTGTTGAAACCAAATGTTGCCAATATCCTCCTCCTCAATTTTTGTGAACAAAAATTCGTTCAACATGGCAAGATAACGATCGCCATTGACTGTAACGGCTACTCATTTTCGAAGAAAAATGGCCCAATTATGCCTCTGTACCAAAATCCGCACCAAACAGTGACTCGTTTTGGGTGTATCGGCTTTTCAATGTATGCGTGCGGTTTTTCTGTGCCCCAAATGCGACAATTTTGCTTGTTTACATACCCGCCAAGATAAAAATGAGCTTCATCGGAAAATATAATTTTTCTGGCAATATCACATTCACACATTCTGCAACATTACGATGATTTTCAAAGTAATGTCGCAATATTTCCCAGCGTTTTTCAAGTGTATAAATTATTTTTTTATACGAGTATGTTTAAATCATTAAAAAAAACTTTATTTATTCAAACAATTATTTTAGTTAGTTACAATTAATCAACCGGCAGCAATTCTGCCTTGCAAAAGAATGACTTAAATTTACCTAAAAATCTAAGCTTAAATAATAATTAATTGATGATGTTGCAATTCAGGCGTGTCGTCGCGTCGCGTCGTCGGTCGTTGTCCCACAGGTTGAGTGTTGACGTTCGGTTGCAGGTTGCTGTTCCTACAGTTATACTGAGTTAGCGTCTGCAACGAACGTGTGCAAGATATTTGATATTCCTTTGTATATGAAAACTATAGTACTATCATAGCTAGTTTTTTTTTCATGTTGCCGGGACCTGTGTGGTGTAAAATTCGATTTTGGGAGTCTTTAAGCATCGGAAATTGGGGAAATTTCCGATGCTTAAGTCCTTCCAATAAAAAATATAGTAAAAATACAAGGAATTTTTAAAGCAAATCATCATTTTCTTGTTTTAAAAAGTTTAGCGATCATTAATTTTTTATTTTTAGCTTTAGAATTCTTTTAATTTCTTGAGAACGACATAAATTTTTTGCATCCGGTTTTCTGATTTTGAATTAGAATTAATAACAGCACTTAATTTTGAAATTAAAATTAGCACTTAATTACGTAAAATTTTGAAAAAAAATTAATTTGAATATTTTTTTTTCACTTTTTTTTCAAAATTTTGACTTTGAAAATTAATATTTCAAAAACTATTTCTTAGAATAGATTTATTTAAACACAGAATGAAAGAAAAAGTTGTAAGCTTTTCAAAAAGGTATCGCATAGCATTTTGAATGAAGCCGTTGATTTTAAATAATTTTTTTTCCATTTTAAGTCAATTTTTTCGAAAATTGCCCCTCCCGGCTAAACGGGGGGGGGGAATAGGCCCCCCCCTCCCATACGATTTTTTTCTTGTCTCAACGCAACCTACACGCCCTAGCATTTTGTCGCATTGCTCATGACTCACCCTGTATATGTACACATACCTCTCAAAAACTAGTTTGGTTGGTTTTGGTATTTTTCTGTATTATTCGCTTGCCTGGTGTGACCAAGTAAGCTGCCGTAAAATTTGTTTCATTAATTTTTTTGTGTATGTGTATTTTTTGTTTTCACTATGTAAGAATGTAAGTCCTTTCATGGACAATTAATTTGTTGTATTATTCTGCAATACGAAAATTATAAATCGCTTTTTGTTCAAGATTTTTAAAATATGAAATAAGCGTTTGAAATACATACATATGACACTTTTACCCTTTACGTGTCGTAAATTCATAGCAATTGAACATACCAATTTGACTGATTGAGATTTGTTTTTGCTTTTACAAATGGCGATTGAGAGGAAAAAAAATTCAGACGAAAAATATGTATTTTAGACTGCCGAACCCGATGCCAATAATATTGAGAAAAAGTAGGATAATAGGGGTGGATGCATGTTAGGATGTATAATGTTTGTTTTTTACATTTTGAAGAAAACTAGGTACCAATTTGAAATTGTGCTAAAAAAATAATTGATTGATTCGAAAAAAAAATTCAGGTCTCATGGAATGAAAGTAAAACCATTCTGTATTTTATATCACGAAGGGTCTTTGAAGTGTCAAAATAATAAAATAATAAGCAAAACGATTTAATTCAACATTAGATTTTATTTCTATTCAATGAATAATTTTACATTTGTTTTAACCTACACCTACTTGAATTTAATAGTTATTTTATTTTAGTTTATTTTTTGTTTCATAATTATAAAAGAAGAAAGACAAAAAGAAACAACCCTTTCTCAGTTATTTGAGGGAGCACGTACTTTCATACCACGAGGGACCCGTGGATCTACTAGTTCTGGTAAAAGCCAATTCATATAAAAAGATAAAAGTTTAGTCACCATTTGAGTTTCCCAAAAGTCGTCATCCTTTTCAACTCTTTCAACGTATAGATCATATTTGCTGCTAGTCCAAACTGCAAAAACACAGACTTTCTTTTGGGAAATATGCAATTGCCCTTGAATTTGATAATAGTAAATATGGGTCTTATTAATTCCTACGCAACCATCATCTGAAACTGTGATGAAATTTAGTTTCTTGTCTTTGATGGCTGCAATTGGATCCAATTCAGCAATTGAAAAGGGGCATTTGATCTCGCAAATGGTGTTTTCATCAATAATTCCATCTGGTGATGCTCCAAGATAAGAGAACTGTTCGTCAATGAATAATCCGCTACCTTTAATTTGTTGACCGAGTTGAGTTTCCAGCTGTAATCTTGCCGCGTCTTCATTGATTTTTCCATGTATTATAGACTTTGCAAAAATTTCCGTTGGATGAGCGAGTCTTTTTACATGTCAAATTTTTTGGCCTTGCAAATAGTGCCGAAGGAAGAAGCAGTCAGCATGAATTTTCTTGTCTCACTCCATTTGATGTTGTTTGTCTGGCCAATTGTTTGATGCTGTAGGAGGAATCGGTTTTTTTGGTTGTCCTCAAGTCTTTTCAGAATAATTTCCTTTTCAGCAGCAAATTCTTCTAGACCCATATCTGGTTGCCTGGAACAATCTCCATAACCAATATCATTCGAAGTATAAGAACGGTTTATTCTGAAATATGTTCTCCGTTTGCCGTAAACTTTTCTTTTTCTCCCTCTTTCATTGCTTCTCAACCGACGTAGGTCAACTTTCCGGATTCTGGTTTCTGGATTGGAACTATAAACTTGAGTATATAGTTCTGACATCTGACTCTTCGCGTTGAATTGAACTACAGCTGCAAAACATCTGTCATGAGAAAAAATAGTTTATTACAGAAGTTAATTATAAAATTCAAATTATTATATTGTTACAGGAATATTAAAAAATGTTATTTAAATTACTTACCGGTTAGAATATCCACTACCAAGGGAAAAGTTTAAAATTAAAAACAATAATTTAACTAAAATAAAAAAGTAAAATCAACAAAACACGAAATATGGGTTGCAGCCAAGTTGGAATCGTAGGGCCAATTGCCAAGCTTCATTCAAAAACAGGGTTTAATATTCAAATTTTAATCGAATCATATTTTTTTTAGTCAATAACCACAGAAAATAAACGGTCGATATACACTTTTTCCTATTGTAGGTAGATACTAAATAAATAATTACTATATTTTTTGTATCTAAATATGCATGAACATATTTCTTATTTTTATTGATTTCAAGACTCATGAACATTTGTTTGCTTATTTTGCAATTGCATTTTGCATCTACTAGTTATGTAAAGTGTAAGTTGCATGATTTAAAATCATTTGCAGTTCAATTTTAACCCAACGCTCTCATACAGGTGTTCTCAATCAAAAAATGTGCGAAATACGGTTAATCCAGTACTTTGTCACTTTATTGTATGCTTAATGGACCGATAGTAAAAAAATAGTAAAAATAAAGTTAATCTTTTCATTCATAAATTTACCTAAGAATCCAATAGCGTAAAAACAAAAATAAAAGGTTATTCTTAGAAGAAAGTAGTTTTTGTTATTTTTGATTTTTGGAAAAACTACAAAACATTTTGACATCCGGTTCTTTTAAATTGCCCCACGCACCTAAACGGGGGAAATAGACCGCTCCCATAAATTTTTTCTTTTGTCTAAGTTCAACCTGCACGCCCTAGCCTTTTATGACACCTTATGCAAATCAATAAATAAAAATGCTATGACCCTACATATAACTAGGTATACTCGATAATCGAAACGCAATTCTGCGCTAACAAACCAAATCCTTTCAAACTTTTTACTTTCATTATTCAAATATGAAAATCTTATTATGATTTGATTGAGAACAACCTGACCTATAGTAACGTAAATCATAGTTACAGAATATACACAAAATAAAGAGAAAAAAAAACCAACAAGCACTAAATACAAAAAACAAAAAAGAATAACAACAAAACTTCTACACTACACAAACATCAGGCAATAGTCACCATACCATATAAACAGACTGCATTTGTATTGTTAGGTACCTCTTTATCTACTGCCAAATTGTGTGCATCACACTGTTTGAATTTTTGTTTTATTTTACATGAAAACTCTACCGGTCATTTGGAGAACGAATAGAATCCAATGATTTGTGTCTTAGCCATTGTATATAAATTTGCATAGTACTCTCATGAACACGTTCCACACGTCGGCCACCTAGCGATCACACCCCTAACTAATTTTCTGGTTGCTGTTTCTGTGTATATACAAGTGCGCCCTCAGACGACCACACCCCACAACACAAAAACCATCGTGATGATAGTACTATAAGTTTTATATACAATGTCTTAGCTAAAATAATGAGATTTTATTTTACGCAGACGTTTTAAAAATTCGATGTTTCACATAAAAATACAAGAAAATTCAATATTTTTTTTCTGAAAATTAAATTTAGAATGTCGGTTTGTTATTTTGGATCATAATTTTAGTAAAATTCATTAAACAAATATGCCAAACACTGAATTAAAAAACAGTATTTTAAGTGTTTTTTAAGTCAATATATTTCCAAAACTTTTTATTTTTTCAAAAAATCAATTCGACAATTTGAAGATATGTTTATTACCTTTTAGAAAATATCAAATTTGTTTCACTGAGTCCAGTACTTTTTCTACAAAATTGCGCACCAGTTAGAAGTTTTTGCTAATTTCTCAAAATATGGATATACAGTCAAAATCGGTTATAACGACATCGGATATAACGAAATATCGGTTATTGCGAACTGATTTTGAAGTCCCGGCAGAACTTCATACAAATTGTTCTAACAGAATATCGCTTATAACGATATCGCATATAACGAACTATCGCTTATAACGAACAGTTTTCGATGGAAAAATTAAAAATATTCAAAAAAAAATTAAGTAGTCATTGCAAACTGAAATAATTCCAGTGAAAATTGAAGATGCACTTCAGGCCGTCAATACCTTGAAATCGTTTGTTTTGTTGACTGATACGTTTGAAGAAGGCTGCGAAGTATTTTTGAGCAAAATGGAAATGAAAATTGAAAGAGAATTTGTGAAACAAAAATGTCGACAGCAGAAAATTACAGATTATTTTGTACCTCAATCATAAATAAATAAAAGTTTAACGAAAATAAAAGAAAGTTTGCCCGTTTTTTAATAGAGAACAAAAAATGGAAAATCGGTTATAGCGAACTACCGGATATAACGAACAAATTCTTCAGTCCCTTCGAGTTCGTTATAAGCGATTTTGACTGTACATTTTGTCAAATATAATACGCTGTGAGTCGATTTCGAAAAAAGTAATTCCAACAATTTGAAGATATTGAATCGTTCTTTCATATAGCGTTTAAATTATTGTCATATGCACACAAATGACTTCAGGAAATTGCGCACCTTTTCACCATTTTCTCGTTTTTTCCTCAAATCTAGGGGAAGGCCTCTTAAAATAATGCGTCCACGCATTACTCAAATGATGCTATAGAGGCTGGGATATTTTTGTAGTGGTGGATTATGTAGCTTCTCCTTGATTTCTGACCGTTATCACGGTTGGTGCCGAAATCGTTTTAACTGGGGATGCCTGAGGTCTTCTTTTGCATAGGGTTACCACACTCACTAGTATTACTATTAAGAAAAGCACGTATCTAAGTAGTTTTTTGATGGACGTCTTTTTCTGTTTGGATTTTTGTTAGATGTTGCGTGTTTGTTGTGTGCAACTTTTTCAAAAGTTCGAGCGAGAGGACTTCTTCTACTGCCAAGTTTCCGAAGGTTGGGTATAATGTTGGCGGTAACGCTTGTACGTTGTTAATCTCTTGGGCGACGCGACGTAACGTTGACCATTAACAAGAATTGTTTCGTTGTGGAATTTTACAACATAGTTTCCGTTTAGCACTTGGGTTTTGTTGCTGGCTTCTATTGATCCGTTAAATTGGTTGAGGACGATGATACCTAGGGTTATTTCTATTGTAGGGATATGATGGCTGTTGGTTAGATTACATGATGCGTTCCTGGTTTGGACTAAGCCTGTTATGCATTTATCGTTACTTAAGTCTATTAGATTTAAATGGTTACAAAGGGAAATATTTTCGATTTGTTGACAGTTATTTGTTATCCCATATAAATTTTTTTTATTCTTTAATATATTTCTATAAGTTATTTTGTTTATAACGTTATTGTTTTTTTTTGTTGGAATAATAATTAATTTTTTAAAGATTTCTTTATTAGTTTTAGGAATACTTACAATATAAAGCAAATATTTTTGATTGCTTGCAATTTTAACATTAGAGAATTTTATCGCTTGTTCGATATTAGTGTAGGGTAAATTTTCTGTATCTATTTTGCTTAAGATTAAATCAATTTCACTTTTGGACATTATGTTAGAATTTACAATGTTTTCTTTTGCAAGTTCGATTATATACATAGATGCATAGATTATATTATTAACAAGTTCTTCTTTTATTAATTTTATTTTATAAAGTAATATAACGTTAAATTGGTATAGATTAAGGGAAAAAAGGTATTAGTTTTAGGGATTTGTTTAAGGAGGATGGGAGGATGGGATGAGTTTCTGCGACAAAGTTTTCGTACGGGGTCAGTTCTATGGTGTGGATGAACTTTAGGTTTCTTTCCGTGATTTTTGCCATTCCATTTGCAAGTGTACTGATTGGGGAGTTGGAATAATCCAAAATGGTAATTTCTCCGAGGATGGGATTAAGGAAATATCTGTAGAAGAAAGGAAAGAAATTTTAGGTGCACTTATAGGGTCAATTTCTTATATTTGATTTATGAACCACTTTTATTAATACTGTTACGATTGTTGTTGGTTCGTTTTCTTTTACCTTTTCTTTCTTATATCTAGCTTAGAGTTTTGAACCTAAACGTTTGTTAATTTTTATAAAGACGGTTTCTCCTGGGGAATATGTTTTCAATTCCGATCGGTTTTTATTGTGATAGTCAAGATCGGTTTTTTGTTTCGCTACTAGTTTTTTTAAAATATTTTTTAATCGTTCTTGTTCGACTTCGTCCAAACTAACAGTGTTTCTACTGAAGAAGGTATCGACGGGTTTTTTATTTGTAACGGAGTGGATAGAAGAATTATAGGCATGAACAGAGGATTCTAAAAGTTCCGTAAAGCATTCATAAATTTGTTCAGCTTTCAAACATCGCAGTATTTTGCCAAGGGTCGAATGAAACCTTTCGATTTGACCGTTAGTCGTGCTTGTATAAGGTCTATTTCAAATTCATTTTGAAGCATAAACAATAGGGATGCTGAATGGAAAGATTTTTCATCGTCGCAAACTATCACCTTTAGTATTCCAAATCTCATAAGTATGTAGCTGTTTAATGTCTACTGCGGCTATTGATTTGATTATTTGGGCTTTGGCATATTTAGAGAATTTATCTATGGCCAATTTGCCTTCTGTAGAGAATATATCAATATGAACGATTTCTCCGGGGTATTTAGGAATAGGCGTAGCTTGAATTGGTACTTTATTAGGATGCCTTTCGTATTTGTTCTGTTTACAAATTAAGCAGATTTTAGTGAATTTTCTCAGTGTTTTACTTAATGAGGCAAAAATTATTTTTTTTAAATTTGAATTTTGTTTTCTTTTTGGTTTCGATGAGCTCGATTGTGCTCATCCATTACCAAATTTTCTTGTTCTTGTTCGTTTAGAACATCTTGAACATCTTTTTGTGTGAACCGGATCTTGAAATTGCTGAAATGATCTTTATAAATGTTTTGAATTATACCCATGATTTTTTCGCTTGTTTCTATTCTATTTAGTGACGGATGGATTAAGACAGTTTTTTAGTATTTGTACTAAATTTGATCCAGAATAGAGAGGTTCGATGAAAGTGTGTCTGTGGTAGGTGGGAGGAGGTTAGACTGGCATTTTTCTAGTAATGCTATTCGTAGCAAAAGCGTATTGTTGACGAAATGTTTGGTTTTCAAATTTCAGGCTGAGATGGAGAGCTTGTGGTAAGTCAGAAGGTTCTTTAATGCCAAGGAGTCTGGGTAGATCTCCTCTTAGGCCTCGAATTAAGGTGTCAAGGGCCTTTTCTCTGTATGAATGCATTAGTAAATTGTGAGCTTCTCCGGTGACTTCCATAGCAGATATTTTATTAAGAATCAATGAGAGGTGTTCATACACGGAATGATAAAAATCTTGAATCGATTAGTTGCCTTGAACCAAGGATGTCAATTTGTATTCGAGAGTTCCAAGGTCTCTCTTGTCAGTATAGTGAAGGGTTAAACATCTTGAAATGTTATGCCAATTTAAGGGAGTGTTGTAAGATTCGAGTACGTGGTCTGCAACAATTTTATTTCGTATGACGTTTATGATCCCAAAGTATTTAGGGGATTCTTTAATAGACTCATAAATTTGGAGGACCCTTTCGACGCTTTGCGCCATGAGCTGAATTCTCCGGGTTGCCCCTAAAATTCTCTTAGGCTTCTTACCACGTCTGGTAATTTATCCATTTCGCCTATGTTTGCTAACTGATCTGGGTTTATACCTTGATCAACTCCAGCAAAGAGATCTGCGTTAGGATTTAAGATTGAGTAAACTAGTCGTCTACCCTCTCTTTGAAGTGTTTGATTTATCACGCTTGAAATTAAATTTTGAAGAGCGGGGGTAGCGATAGGAGGTTGTTGTTGGGTGCCATGATTTGGATATACAGGAACTATGTGCTCAAATTTAATAAAACAAAAGATTTTGAAAGAGGAAAAAATTCACTGGTCACTAATAATATTTTCTAAATATGCAAAACTAAAAACAAAAATTTAAACAATATGTTTTTCTTACAATCTTGGTCTTAGACTATAGGGATGAATTTAAATGTTTCACTTTATTTTTTTTTTGTAAATATGCAGAGAAAACGAAATTTTAAATCAATTTACTTTTCTTAAAATCTAGACACCATAAAAATGATTTCAAATATTTTCAATTAATTTTTTATAAATGTAATAAAAATTTTAAACCATTTATTTTTTCTTAAAATCTTAATCTTACACCATAAAAATGATGATGATATCCCACGATGTTATGCTTGTCATACTCCTGTTTGCCGTTTTTAAGGTGAATAAGGTGACTGGGGCTTACACTTTTCTTTCGTGGTCTCAGTTTATGTACCGATTTCTGATTTTTTTTTCTTTTAAAACACGCGGCGAGGTGCTTGACGTCTATTGCGCGTTTGTTAAAGAGGTTGGTGTTATACTTATTACTCGAGGCGAGGTTCTTTACGTCGACTTATTACAACACAAAAGCCACACTAGTTGGGCCCCAATTAATTATTCATCATTAAAAAAAAAACTTTATTTTTTCAAACTGGAACCGATCCTGCCTTTGAAAAGAATGACTTAAATTTACCTTAAAATCTAAGCTTAAATAATAATTTATTGATGAGGTTGCAATTCAAGCGTGTCGTCGCGTCGTTGTCCCACAGGTTGACGTTCGGTTGCAGGTTGGTGTTCCCACAGTTATGCTGAGTTAGCGTCTGCAACGAACGTGTGCAAGATATTTGATATTCTTTTTTGTAGTTGATGTTCTTAGTTGAAGATCATGCAAGGGGCACATGATTAAACTTTTGTGGCGTTAACTTATACACAACCATATTCGTTCAACGGAAGGATAAAACTAATTATGTATCTATCAAATCAGACATGAGCTAAGTGTTACCATTCACGAAATAAGCTCTAGTTGAAAAAAACGTTAGATGGCGGACCTTTTTCGCCAAAAATAAATCAATAATGGTTAATGCAAAAACCCGATGACTAAAAATAAAAATCCTAATAACCTGCATATCCGCATGAATCATGCCTTACAAAATGCTAACAGTTATACTAACGGGCATTCTGATTGATATAATTGCAAAAAAGATTTATTTTTTTGTCTCTCAAATAAAACTCATTGGTTAACCTTAACTTAAAAAATAAAAAAAGAAACAAAGGTTACTCTCAGACTTTGACCGATATTTTTTTGGTTTAAAATAAAGGTTATTGAGTGAGCATTTTTGAAAAGCACATCAATTAACGGTTGTTTGAGAACCCTTCAAAAGATTGAGATTTATTCCTGATCAACAAGTTATTCTTTCAGTATAGTACTGTTTTATAACGTTTATAAAGAATTGAGTACTGTTTGCTAAAAATCTAACAAATATATTATAGGTATTTTACCTTGGAGTATTACATAACTTGTCGTGTCTACATTGTTTTTGTCTACATTGTTTTTGAAAAATAGAATAACATTCGATTCCCTCTAACCCCAAATGATTTAAAATCGAGTTAGACGAACCTTTTAATATTCACGTTAATTAAATGACGACAATCCAAAATAAATAACGAAAATGTTCGACTAAAAATTCGATTCAGAGGAAGTTCAAATTATAGTTAGTCGACTGCGATTACATTGCTATCGCCATTGCAAAACATACAAGTTCAAATTGTAAAAAATGGTCTTTGAATTTAAAAAGAGGAACTTTCTTCCTAAAAGGGGGCATATGGTCATGGTCGTTGGGCAGAAACAAGAATTCGACGAAGAGCCCAACTCTTTATAAGCTGTAGTCTTATTCAAGACTGAGCCAATTTTAAAATTTATAAAAATCAAATAGCAAAACGACAAACCTTGAGAGTTCAGCTTTTCGTCCATAATCATCGATTGCATTTTTTGTTATGTACCAATTTGTATGTCTCATTTCTTTGAGTACATGATTCATCCATTTTTCAACACTTCCTTGTGCAATAACTGTTAGAAAATAAAATAAGAAATAACTGACTTTAATGATAGAATATTGTCGAGTTAATAAATGTAAAAATACAACATTACTGCAAGATATTTGTTAAACAAAAAATGGGGCTTTTTAATGATGTATTAAGATTTGATATAATTTTTGTGAACACATTCTTCTTTTCGAAAATACGAGTATATAGTAGACTAGAAGAATTTGAAGCAAAATAATGATGGTTTGGATGTAACGTATTGTATAGATGAGATTTAGGTGGCATTAGATCTAAAACAAGGTATGTAATGAATATATATACTTGCTCTCGCTCAGAGAAAAGAGTGCTTATTTAGTGCAGCTTACGAAAAAACACAGTATTTAGATTCGTTGAAAAATTTCATCTTGCAAATAATCTTATGTATTGAGAAGTTGTGTTTTTTCGTAAATTGCATACATATTTTCAAAGTTATATGTATATATGAAAGTATGAAAAAGTTCCGAGTCATTTTAGTGATTTTTTTACTCTTCGTACCTTGCTCTGTCTTTTCCTCCCACTTTAATGCTCAGAACTTTAAAACCACTGTGCATCGGTACCTCCTTCCCTATTTTCCTAACGCCCGCACTGTGTTTATCATTTTTAGGGTATACAAAAACCCCTTTAGTGCGCGCATAATACAGAGTGTCCGCCGGGAGGTAATATTGATAAGTGTGTTGTGACCCGAGAGCCACAACTATTCTTAAACCCCAAATAAATCTCTCAACATCATCCATTACACACTACCCAATTCCTATCGACCAGTCGCCTAAGGAATCATGAAACAAAACACCGACCAGGCACAATTTTCATTTCGTTCTTGTTATGAAACAATAATTTGCTATGCACGTCATAATGACTAAAGCCATATGTGCGCCTCTATTGCAACTAAAGCAGAAATGTAAACAAATAACTGCAGTACAATGGAGTGCAATATGAAACCTACGAACCGCGATCGATGATGACACACCCAGAATTACTTGAGTGGGTCACTATACGATCGACATGAAGGTTACCATAATTATGTTCCATACGTAGCGATGAGTGAATAATTGTGACCACGGTGTGTGGCCTGATTCTGGTGAACTTGATGGTAAGTGACCTGGTTTTGGTGGTGGTAATTCGTGATGGTAAGTAAGAATTACGAACTAATAAATAGGGAACCAAATGTGAAGAAGAGCGGAGTTGAGAGTAGAATACTAACCAACAAAGGTCGCAGCCAAGCATAGAGACAGCGGGCCTCTTCTAAAAAAAAGATATTAAATTAAACGAGTAAAAGTAAAAAAAACCTAAAACCTTTTATTTATTTCAACTCTCCGTCATCTGCTCTTCCCTTATCAAAAGGAAGCACGGCAGAAACGTAACATTGGTGGCAGCGATGGGATCCCGAAAATAAAATCCCCTACCAAACAAAAAATAGTGAAAGTATAGTGAAAATAGTGGAAAAGTAAAAAAAAAGAAAAAAAAGGACTTCCAAGTGAAAAAAAGGGAAAAAGACTTCCAATTAAAAAAAAGGGGAGAGGGACATCAACCTCCCAGTGAAAAAAAAGTGTGTGTATGTAGTGAATCATAATAAAAATCCTGGCGAATTCCCTTGTGGACGCGGAGGCAGTGATAAAAAAAAGACCAGGCTAACGTGCATATATAGGGCTTGAAGCTTGAATTCAAAACAGTAGAGAAGTGGGAGGAATTACATTCCCTCCTAAAGAAGAAATATACGGTAGTTAAATCAAGATCCTCCGCTCAGAATGAGCTACTGGCTGCTCGTCAGCGGACGAAAGAATCAGTTAAGGAGTTTGGCGATCGCATAAGCCAACTCCTCAACTCTCTGAAGTCTGCAACGTATGCTAGTTCCACGGAAGAGGCGGTTGTCACCTTTTTATTTAAAGAAAATGACAAACTCGCCATTCAAGCTTTCGAGGATGGGCTGAGAAATCAAAATCTCAGATTCATGGTTCAAGCGCATGGGGAGTTAGATCTGAAAAGATCCATCGCCTATGCCGAGGAACATTCCAACAGATTAGAACGAATAGCCCCTTCCACAACTAACAACCAAGGCCTTTCATATTCAAACTTCTCTTCTACCTCTAGGCCAACATGTCAGATTTGCAACAGGGTAGGCCACTCTAGGGAAGCCTGCTATAGTAACCCTAATCGAAATTCAAATTCCAACTCCTCTAACCAAAATATAAAGCGGGAATCGATCACGTGTGAGTGTGATTATTGCAAAAAGAACAATCACCGTGAATCGGAGTGTAGACTTAAACGGTCGCAGACAGGTCAGGGAACCTCGAACGCATCAAATCCGTTTAAGGGAAACTGGATGCGAAGGCCGACTGTCAAAACTAGACACTAAAAGCATTACAGTTTCGCTTTGCCCAGAATTCGAAGAGCCAGTAATACGAATTCAATTCCGGCTTTCTGACAGGAAATACTCCACGTTCCTAGTCGACACTGGGGCGGAAATTAGCCTGTTCAAATACAGACCCAGGGGCAAATGCGAATCTGAATAAAACCAGCTCTCTATCTCTATCCACAATTTCGGGTGGCTCAGTCTTCATCCTAGGAGAGATAACAGGCTCTTTTATAGTGAATGAAAAGGAAAATCTTTCACTAAAACACCCTTTCCAGCTTTTAACGAAAAGAATTAACTTATCTTACGATGGCATTCTGGGGAACGATTTCCTCAGTAAGCACAGATGTAAGGTTAATTATAAAAAAAAAAGATTCTTGAAATTAACGAGATAAGTTTGAGTGATGACTCTGTGACAGAAAAAGGTATCCAAAAAGCTACCCCTCACGAGCCGGTGCCTACGGGCCATGACTTGGAAACAAAAGGTGATGAAAAGGCGGAGGAGAACAATTCTGTTCTAAAATCCAATGAAGCCACCATCAACCAAGAATCCAATAAGCAAAGACACTGATTATAACAACGGAGAATCATCACCATCTCCGTTAAAAGTAAAACCCACTAAGGAGACTACACTGATAGATGGTGTAGCAGTTGGGGAAAACAAAAAGACTCCAGATAACGACAGCCAAAAGGGCAAGGAAACTGAAGCAAAAATAGAAAAAAAGAAGAATTCAGAAAACAAAATCCAAAAAGGCAATTAAACTGAAGTAATAATGAAAACAAATTCAAAGGAGGATACATCCAAAAGTATCAATATAAAAAAAATCTATTAATCAGATAATAACTCTTTCCCCCCGAAGTCAACAGATGATTGAGATTCCATTTACCGAACATGGAAATGATCTCAAGGATATTGTTGTTCAAAAAAAACAAATAGTCCCAGGTGTTTACCTAGGTGAAACCATTGCTAGACCAGTTAACAACAAGTTTAAAATACTAGCAATGAATACCCTGGAAACAGAAAAGACTATAGAGATTCATAATGTACAGTTGAATTGGGATAACTTAGATCAGTATGACCAAGCTGATAAAAGTAATTTCCATAATAAAATAGAAAAGCGGATGGAAAAATTAGAATCCATGTTAGTGTTAGACCATTGTAACACGGAAGAGAAAGAATCGATTCTCAAGATTTGTAGAGAGTTCAACGATCTGTTTTATCTGGAGGGAGATCATCTTACCAATACCAATTCCATTACACATAAAGTCGGTACTGATGAGGATAAACCCCCCCTTTACATAAAACCTTATCGACTCCCAGAAAGCCAAAAAGAAGAAATCCATAAGCAGGTGCAGGAAATGTTAGACGATGACATCGTAAGACCAAGTTCAAGTCCCTGGAACTCACCCTTGCTACTCGTTCCAAAGAAACCTGGAAGTGATGGAAGCAAACGTTGGAGGGTAGTTGTAGATTTCAGGAAACTGAATGACTTAACGGTCGGCGATGCTAACCCATTACCAAATATTATCAATTGGGTAGAGCTAAATATTTCAGCACTTTGTATCTGGGTAAAGGATTTCACCAAATCTTGATGGACGAGAAAGATCGATGCAAGACCGCATTTAGTACTCCTTTTGGCCATTATGAGTATAATCGAATGCCATTTGGTTTAAAAATGCTCCTGCAATCTTCCAACGCCTGATGAATACTGTTCTCACTGGCCTACAAGGGTTTGATTGCTTTGTCTATATGGACGACATAGTTCTTTACGGATACGACCTTAAAGATCATAACTCCAAGCTAAGAAAAGTTCTCAATCAACTTAGTGTACATAATCTGAAACTACAACCAGAGAAGTGCAATTTTCTTAAACACGAACTCATGTATCTGGGACATCAGACAAAATTAAAGCCGTTAGAACGTACCCTACACCTAAAAATGCCAAAGGTATAAAATCTTTTCTAGGTTTCGTAGGCTATTACAGGAAGTTTATAGAAAACTTCTCTACGATAGCAAAACCTCTTACGAAACTGCTAAAGAAAAATTGCGTTTTTAAGTGGGATGCTTTCTGCGATGAAGGTTTCAGATATCTGAAAAATAAATTAATAAATCCCCCAGTTTTAGCCTACCCCGATTTCAAGGTAAAATTTATTGTAACCACAGATGCTAGCGATGTCGGAATAGGAGCTATTTTGTCACAAGGTCCCATAGGACAAGACAAACCCATATCTTTTGCGAGTAGAACGTTGAATGACACGGAAATCAAATATAACACAACAGAAAAAGAATTACTCGCAATCGTTTATGGCATACAGCAATTCCGCCCCTATCTTTATGGTAAACCCTTCACGATCTGCACCGATCACAAACCTCTGCAATGGTTATTTTCGCGCATAGATCCTATGTCCAGGTTAGCAAGATGGAAAATTCTATTATCCGAATATGAATATACCATTAAACATAAGCCAGGGAAAATCAATCAAAACGCTGATGCTTTAAACCGAAACATAGGCGAAGCAGAAGAAAATAAAGAGAATAAGATATTGGTTGTAACTCGAGGTCAAAAACAAAGACTTAACGAAGGTGACATTCAAAGTAGTACAATTATAGCACCCATAAGTGACTCCCAACACAAATACAACATAATTGAAAAGTTCGAATCTATTTATATAAATAAAAATTCAAACCACAAAATTATAATTTTACCACTAATAGACTCAACAGATGAGCAATCACTAACTAAAAAAATAGAAAATTTCACAAAACCTCCTATAGGCAAAATCAAAGTATATGATTCCATAATTGTAGTTACGTTACCTTTACCGTTCACAACAACGAAGGACGAGGAGATAACCGAAAAAAGTCTCCAAACAATTAAAAAACAAATTAAGGATGAAATGAGATATGACATTAGACATATATCTACACATCGACGAAAGGATTTCTTTGAATGCCCCGGAGACAATCGCGAAAATTCTATCCGAGTATCATGATTCCCCTTTCGGAGGTCACCAAGGTGTTTCACGAATGTATAACCGACTGAAGGCAAAGTACATTTGGCTAAACATGAAAACGGATGTACAGAATCACGTAAGCAAATGCACATCATGCCAACGGAACAAATGTAGGAAAAACCCACCGGTCCCAATGAAGATAACAACAACTAGTGTAAGGCCATTTGAAAGAGTCGCCCTAGACATAGTTGGACCCCTTCCCGTTAGCTACGGTGGACACAAATACTTGCTTACATTTCAAGATGATTTGACAAAGTTTTCAGAAGCTATGCCAATACAAAATGCTGAAGCCTCAACTGTAGCTAGAACATTCGTGGAAATTATAATTTGTCGCCACGGAATCCCTCTGTCTCTTTTGACAGATCAGGGAACAAATTTCCTAAGTGACCTTTTCAAAGAAATGTGTAGTCTAATGAAAATAAAAGAATTAAATACAACGCCTTACCACCCTCAAACAAATGGAGCATTAGAACGAAGTCATAGAACATTAGCCGAATACCTAAGACATTATGTTAACCAAGATCCTCTATCATGGGATACCTGGATCCCTTATTCAATGTTTGTTATCCTAATAAAGAAGAAAGAAAAGTCAAAGGCTCTTTATGATAAAAATGCCAGACCTAAAGTATTTAACGTAGGTGATAAAGTCTTAGCGAAAAATCAAACTAGACAGAACAAGCTTTCGACCCTGTGGGACGGACCATATGAGGTCATAAGGATTCATTCAGATGAAAACACAGTGGTCAGGATGAGTAAGAAATCCAAGCTCATACACAATAACAATTTACAACTGTTTAAAGAATAATTGCTAGAATTGTAATCCCCCTACACACTACATACAATAAAAAAAAATACAACAGAATAAATACAAGTAACACAATACACATATGTATACACAAGGAAAACACAAAACCAAAAAAAGAAATCAGGAGATAAAATACAGGAAACCAATCATTTTCTTTGGCATTATATTGAATTTTATGTATATGAAATAAACAGTCTATGCAAGCGATTGGAAGGTAAACCAAATTTTGATCTTCTTTGCAGTAGCGCGGTAGCGGAAGTATCGCACTTAATGGAAGATATTAAATTAAAATTTAGATTAATACAGTCCAAACCTAAACCAAGAAACAAGAGGGCTTTGGTGAACGTTATAGGAACAATTAGTAAATCTTTGTTCGGAACACTGGATGAAGATGATGCTAGGTTCTATGACAAGCAAATAGAAAAGTTAAGTTACCTATTAGAACTCGTAAAAATCAAACACTCATAATTGAAACAACAACAAATATGTTTAATAAATCTGAGATTACCATCGAATCCCAGTTTAAAGCTATCAATTCAAAGATTGGAGACGTGAAAGACGCAGTTGATAAGCTCGTCAATCAAACCTCTGATCAATCCACCTTATTAAAAATAGAATCTCTTACCTCACTTTTAACCCTCCTCATCATAAGATACCAAAACACTATTTCTGACATTATTGATGTCCTTGTTAATGCAAGAAACGGCACACCGCATCCGACCATTATTACACCGGATCAGCTTAAAAGTGTTTTGCTAAAAATAAAACAGGAACTTCCGGCTGACCTACAGTTACCATACTTGGGCAACGAGAATGATATCCTACCACTTTACGAAATTAGCAGCATGAGTGCAAATATTAGAAAAGAAAAAGTGATATACGAATTTAAAATCCCTCTACCTTTTAGAGAAAATTTTCAACTGTTTAAAATTATCCCTCTTCCAACCCGTTTTAGTAACAAACTAGTATTTATTCAACCAACCTCAAAATATCTCATTATCGATTATAAAAAAGAACATTTCTATAACATAGAAAGCGAAGAACTGAGTCATTGTAAAATTTAAACAACAACTTTTTATGCGAAATGACACATCCGTTGTTCAATACAAATGCCAATAACCCCCAATGTGAAATTCAACTTTTACAAAGAATTCAATCCTTTCCGACTTCGTGTGAAATAAAAGAATCAAACATTTCAACTGTTTGGATTCAAGCATCCCAGCCTAACACATAGTTATTTTCATCTTTAGGAAAATATATAGTAGACGAAATATGCCAAGATACTGTGGTAACCCATACCTTAGAAGGAACAGCTATCCTAGAACTTACCGGAAACTGTTTCCTAAAATCCAAAGATCTCACTATAAGGTCCAAAAATGAAAAATCCTCCTTTGTATATAACTCTTTCATTCCTGCCTTGAATATTTCTGAAATAAAAGACAACTACCCGAAAAATTAAGCTAAACCCGAAGTAACGTTTATTAAGTATTCTAGTCGCGATGAACTTAAACTTCTGTCAAAAAATATACAATTCCAAAAAAACTAAAGAACTAACACCATTCTTAACAATGAATAAGCATGACCTACATCACTACACAGTCATATAAATAATTTTCATCATTCTTTTAATATCACTTTGCTACAGACGATACAAGACGTACAAATTGAAACATGAAAAAACAAAGAATTTAGAAAAGGGTAAGATTGTCCAAGTAAATAAAAACGAAAACTATATGCCAATTTTCGTGTTGAGCAATAAAAAAAAAAAAAAAAAAAAAAACATTATATCATTATCTAATATATAAAATTCTCGTGTCGCGGTGTTTGTGGTTAGCTCTTATTCAAAATGTTTTCCCAAACATTAGTGAGAATTATCAGAATTATGCTTGGTTAAGTCAACGAGCAATTCTCGCCGCAAAGAATAATGACGTACACGCACTGAATTTCACTATTCAATCAAAAATCGATCGCTATTTGGTGACATATCTACAAATCCGTTGATTCCATAACAAATCCCGATGATGTAGTAAATTATCCAACGGAGTTACCAGGATTTCCACCAAATAAATTGCAACTCAAAGTTAGTTCAGTTATTATGATATTGCGTATTTTGAATCCGCCGCGACTTTGCAACGGTACTCGACTTGCGGTGAAAAGACTTATGCCGATTTTCATTGAGGCAACCATTATTAAGGGAAAGTACGCAGGTGAAAATGTATGTATTCCTCGAATACCAATGATTCCGACTGATCTTCCGTTTGACTTCAAACGCTTGCAATTTCCGGTTCGCCTTGCGTTCGCAATGACAATTAACAAGTCGCAAGGTCAATCGCTTAGTGTTTGCAATTTTCATTTCGTTCTTGTTATGAAACAATAATTTGCTATGCACGTCATAATGACTAAAGCCATATGTGCGCCTCCATTGCAACTAAAGCAGAAATGTAAACAAAAAAATGCAGTATAATGGAGTGCAATATGAAACCTACGAACCGCGATCGATGATGACACACCCAGAAGTACTTGAGTGGGTCACCATACGATCGACATGAAGGTTACCATATGTTCCATACGTAGCGATGAGTGAATAATCGTGATCACGGTGTGTGGCCTGATTCTGGTGAACTTGATGGTAAGTGACCTGGTTTTGGTGGTGGTAATTGGTGATGGTAAGTAAGAATTACGAACTAATAAATAGGGAACCAAATGTGAAGAAGAGCGGAGTTGAGAGTAGAATACTAACCAACAAAGGTCGCAGCCAAGCATAGAGACAGCGGGCCTCTTCTAAAAAAAAGGTATTAAATAAAACGAGTAAAAGTAAAAAAAAAGTCAACGAGCAATTCTCGCCGCAAAGAATAATGACGTACACGCACTGAATTTCACTATTCAATCAAAAATCGATCGCTATTTGGTGACATATCTACAAATCCGTTGATTCCATAACAAATCCCGATGATGTAGTAAATTATCCAACGGAGTTACCAGGATTTCCACCAAATAAATTGCAACTCAAAGTTAGTTCAGTTATTATGATATTGCGTATTTTGAATCCGCCGCGACTTTGCAACGGTACTCGACTTGCGGTGAAAAGACTTATGCCGATTTTCATTGAGGCAACCATTATTAAGGGAAAGTACGCAGGTGAAAATGTATGTATTCCTCGAATACCAATGATTCCGACTGATCTTCCGTTTGACTTCAAACGCTTGCAATTTCCGGTTCGCCTTGCGTTCGCAATGACAATTAACAAGTCGCAAGGTCAATCGCTTAGTGTTTGCAATTTTCATTTCGTTCTTGTTATGAAACAATAATTTGCTATGCACGTCATAATGACTAAAGCCATATGTGCGCCTCCATTGCAACTAAAGCAGAAATGTAAACAAAAAAATGCAGTATAATGGAGTGCAATATGAAACCTACGAACCGCGATCGATGATGACACACCCAGAAGTACTTGAGTGGGTCACCATACGATCGACATGAAGGTTACCATATGTTCCATACGTAGCGATGAGTGAATAATCGTGATCACGGTGTGTGGCCTGATTCTGGTGAACTTGATGGTAAGTGACCTGGTTTTGGTGGTGGTAATTGGTGATGGTAAGTAAGAATTACGAACTAATAAATAGGGAACCAAATGTGAAGAAGAGCGGAGTTGAGAGTAGAATACTAACCAACAAAGGTCGCAGCCAAGCATAGAGACAGCGGGCCTCTTCTAAAAAAAAGGTATTAAATAAAACGAGTAAAAGTAAAAAAAACCTAAAATCTTTTATTTATTTCAACTCTCCGTCATCTGCTCTTCCCTTATCACAAGGAAGCACGGCAGAAACGTAACAAGTGTTTTATTTAATGTCGGCAATTATGTATGGAATTCAATATCAGGTTATTATTCATTATGTATGGAATTCAATATCAGGTAAATGTTCGCCTCTGTTATGGGGTTAGCCATGGATAATCCAGATTTCGATCAAAAAATTGATTTTTTTTCGTGGCCCATAGAATACAATTGGAATTGATTTTTTTGTCATTGTATTGGTGTAACTTCGTGTACGTGTAAACGAATATTTATTTACAAAATCCTATACAAAATCTGGAACCCGATTTTTGTTTTCTTTTTGAAATAGTATTTTCATCACATCAAAAAAATCTTCACCGCTTGATTTTTTTCAGAAGAAGATGAAGTTGATGAATTTACCAATTCATTTAAAATTGCTTCCATTTTTTGTAAAATTTATTTGTTTAATAGACGAAACCAAAACAAAATACAAATAAAAAGAAAAACTTATATCTGTCAAGCTAACAGCTGAAAGATGTATTAGTATTAGGCCAAAAGGGGTAAATCTGCCGAAAAATCCAGATCTGCAGGCTTGATTTTAAATCAAAAATAAATCAATTTATTTTTCCCCATGGAATGCAAAAACAGGGGAAATCTGATCTTTGACTTAACTGGATCAAAAATAAATTGATTTATTTTACCCATGGAAAACCGCATTATAGTCTCACAAATGCGAGCCATTTGAGCACATTTTTCATTACATTCTCACACATTTCTCGCGGTATTTAATTAATTTCATCACGAATATTTTGTCTGAGTTGCTCAAGCGTTTCTAGTTTGTGTGCTTAAACCTTGCTTTTCAGATATCCCCATAAAAAGAGATCTGGCAGAGAAGAGATCATAAAATGAGAATCGGGCGACCTTGGATCAATCAACATCACATTCCTTGAAATAACTTGTTATGAAAAGAGGTCTCGCAGTAATTCCATTGTAATCCTGGCTATATGCGATGTGGCATCTTCTTATTGATGCCACATGTTAATGGAGCCCAAAGCATGCAGTTGTGGCGTTTAAAAGTTTTCAATCATATAACGCTCCCCATTCATAGCTCCTGAGCAAGGCGTCGAATTGAGGTTGATGGATTGTTTTGAACACTTCCCTGAGCAGGAGTAATGTTTTTAGCCGATTTTGCAGTTTTTGTGGTTTCTCCTTTGTTTCTCCCTAAAATTCCACTTAAATTTCTCATCGTCACGGTAATCTATGATTGATTTTGATAAAATGTTATAGATATGGAATATTTTTCAATACAGCAGGAAAAACAGCAGCACCAGAACCAGTAGAAGTAGAGTCAACAGCAGCAGCCACAGCCGCCAGCAACTAATAAAAAGAGAGGGTGCCACCCATCAATGTCGATAAGATTGAATTGAATGAAACAATTGCTCTATATAAGTCGGCCATAGGCCAACATTTTTCTATTAAATGGTATTAAGCATTGTCTACTATGCTATTCACTGCTCAACAGTGAATGAGCATATATGTTATAAGTAATATAATTGCAGAAAGAAATAGAAACTGCAGCGTCTGGGTGACATCCATCTCAGTTTCGCAATTAACAATTATGTATTTGGAATCGACGATCATCTTTGCTTACGAAGCACTTTGAAGAAGTTAGCTTATAGTTATTAATAAAATGTTAAGTTAGTCTTAAGATAGATTCAATAAAGTAAAGTTCACTCAAATAAAATTTGTTTTTTTTATTTAAAGTTTGAATTTAAACTAAAATTGGCGCAATCGGTAGGATCCAAAAGTGTTAACTTTTTTTTAAAAAGAATAAAAGAAAGTCATCCTCGATGCGTTATTAAACAACAGAAAGATTCGTCTAATAAAATACGAATTTGATAATTATATAGACAGTATACAGGTGCGAAAATTGATTCACACAGTGGAAAAGAACTTTAAGAAACAACTAAACAACAACTCTAAGCAATAACTCTAAGAAAGAATTTTAAGAAACAACTGAACAACAACTCTAAACAATAACTCTAAGAAAGAACTTTAAGAAGCAACTCTAAACAACAACTGTAAACAATAACTCTAGGAAACAACTTTAAGAAACAACTTTAAACAACAACTCTAAACGACAACTCTAAGAAACAACTCTAAACAACAACTCTAAGAAACAACTCTAAACAGCAACTCTATCTGCAGAAAGGAAAAGGTCTGGAATTTTATTGTTCCCTTAAATTTTTAAATTTAAATTAAAATTTTTTTTTTGTTGTGTATTTTTTTTTTTCTATTATTATAATTTTTTTTTTTTTCTTTTCTCATATTTTTTTTTCCTCTTTTCAAACATTATATTTTTGTCGGATTGTTCTCAAATTAATATATGTAATGACATATTCTGATTCTATAAGAAAATAATGACCGAAAACGATCACGACGATCAAATATTTCAACATATAGAAAACGCGCAGTTAAGAAGTGAGCAAATTTCCAATATAGTAAATAATTTTTTTGAAAGTTCAGGCACAGTGTTAACGTTAACTATAGACCCTTTTAAATATATTGCTAAGCTCCCAGAATTCAGTGGAGATCTTAAAGAATTACAAAATTTCATAGACTTGGTTGATAAGATTCATCCACTTCTACTTAAATACGACGAACTTTCGCAAGCGGTATTTTCAGATTATCTTAAATCAAAATTTAAAGGTAGGGCTAGAGAAATAATCGAGATAAATTCTTATATAACTTCGGGGAAAGGCTTACTCTAGAGGAATTGTTCGACGAATTACATGGAAATAAATTTAAAACAAACTGTGTAGACTTTTACAACGAAATAAAAACAGCATTGCGTAGGCTTAACGTCAAAACAAAGCAAATCCTAGGCAATGGAGAGGATAATAAAGGAATGGTGAACAGCAACATAGAAAATAACAAAGTTTCAGCGTTAGTAGTTTTTAAAAATAAAATCCCAGAACACATGCGTTCACTTCTCCACTGTAGAAATCCACCAAATTTAGAAAACGCTATCAATATATTGCATGAATGCGGATATGCATATTATAACCCCTATCTCAAGAACCAATCATCTTCTCTTAATGCAAAACAAATCAAATTTCGAACCACACATCCCAATTACTACTCAAAATATTCAAAATGTACCAACTACGTCCTCGCAAGCCAGGACATCCCACCAGTACCAGTACACTAAACCATTATTTGAAGCCTATCGGACAAATAATCCCAATAATACAACATGGCAACCAAGGTCAAATAATCAACACCGTTATGTTAGACCCCCTTTTGACCATTATCGCCCAAATAATACAAATAATCACAATAACTTTAACCAACAAAATCCAAATAATAGTTATAACTTATAACAATCGCATTGTTTCAGAACCTATGGAAATAGGTCTAGCCCAGAGTAGAAGAAAACCAAATAACAAACACCCGAACCGTAACACCGATAACATAGTTGAAAATTTTCACTTTCAAGCCTCGGACGAAGATATTGCGTATTTTGAATCCGCCGCGACTTTGCAACGGTACTCGACTTGCGGTGAAAAGACTTATGCCGATTTTCATTGAGGCAACCATTATTAAGGGAAAGTACGCAGGTGAAAATGTATGTATTCCTCGAATACCAATGATTCCGACTGATCTTCCGTTTGACTTCAAACGCTTGCAATTTCCGGTTCGCCTTGCGTTCGCAATGACAATTAACAAGTCGCAAGGTCAATCGCTTAGTGTTTGCAATTTTCATTTCGTTCTTGTTATGAAACAATAATTTGCTATGCACGTCATAATGACTAAAGCCATATGTGCGCCTCCATTGCAACTAAAGCAGAAATGTAAACAAAAAAATGCAGTATAATGGAGTGCAATATGAAACCTACGAACCGCGATCGATGATGACACACCCAGAAGTACTTGAGTGGGTCACCATACGATCGACATGAAGGTTACCATATGTTCCATACGTAGCGATGAGTGAATAATTGTGATCACGGTGTGTGGCCTGATTCTGGTGAACTTGATGGTAAGTGACCTGGTTTTGGTGGTGGTAATTGGTGATGGTAAGTAAGAATTACGAACTAATAAATAGGGAACCAAATGTGAAGAAGAGCGGAGTTGAGAGTAGAATACTAACCAACAAAGGTCGCAGCCAAGCATAGAGACAGCGGGCCTCTTCTAAAAAAAAGGTATTAAATAAAACGAGTAAAAGTAAAAAAAACCTAAAATCTTTTATTTATTTCAACTCTCCGTCATCTGCTCTTCCCTTATCACAAGGAAGCACGGCAGAAACGTAACAAGTGTTTTATTTAATGTCGGCAATTATGTATGGAATTCAATATCAGGTTATTATTCATTATGTATGGAATTCAATATCAGGTAAATGTTCGCCTCTGTTATGGGGTTAGCCATGGATAATCCAGATTTCGATCAAAAAATTGATTTTTTTTCGTGGCCCATAGAATACAATTGGAATTGATTTTTTTTTGTCATTGTATTGGTGTAACTTCGTGTACGTGTAAACGAATATTTATTTACAAAATCCTTTACAAAATCTGGAACCCGATTTTTGTTTTCTTTTTGAAATAGTATTTTCATCACATCAAAAAAATCTTCACCGCTTGATTTTTTTCAGAAGAAGATGAAGTTGATGAATTTACCAATTCATTTACAATTGCTTCCATTTTTTGTAAAATTTATTTGTTTAATAGACGAAACCAAAACAAAATACAAATAAAAAGAAAAACTTATATCTGTCAAGCTAACAGCTGAAAGATGTATTAGTATTAGGCCAAAAGGGGTAAATCTGCCGAAAAATCCAGATCTGCAGATTTGATTTTAAATCAAAAATAAATCAATTTATTTTTCCCCATGGAATGCAAAAACAGGGGAAATCTGACCTTTGACTTAACTGGATCAAAAATAAATTGATTTATTTTACCCATGGAAAACCGCATTATAGTCTCACAAATGCGAGCCATTTGAGCACATTTTTCATTACATTCTCACACATTTCTCGCGGTATTTAATTAATTTCATCACGAATATTTTGTTTGAGTTGCTCAAGCGTTTCTAGTTTGTGTGCTTAAACCTTGCTTTTCAGATATCCCCATAAAAAGAGATCTGGCAGAGAAGAGATCATAAAATGAGAATCGGGCGACCTTGGATCAATCAACATCACATTCCTTGAAATAACTTGTTATGAAAAGAGGTCTCGCAGTAATTCCATTGTAATCCTGGCTATATGCGATGTGGCATCTTCTTATTGATGCCACATGTTAATGGAGCCCAAAGCATGCAGTTGTGGCGTTTAAAAGTTTTCACTCATATAACGCTCCCCATTCATAGCTCCTGAGCAAGGCGTCGAATTGAGGTTGATGGATTGTTTTGAACACTTCCCTGAGCAGGAGTAATGTTTTTAGCCGATTTTGCAGTTTTTGTGGTTTCTCCTTTGTTTCTCCCTAAAATTCCACTTAAATTTCTCATCGTCACGGTAATCTATGATTGATTTTGATAAAATGTTATAGATATGGAATATTTTTCAATACAGCAGGAAAAACAGCAGCACCAGAACCAGTAGAAGTAGAGTCAACAGCAGCAGCCACAGCCGCCAGCAACTAATAAAAAGAGAGGGTGCCACCCATCAATGTCGATAAGATTGAATTGAATGAAACAATTGCTCTATATAAGTCGGCCATAGGCCAACATTTTTCTATTAAATGGTATTAAGCATTGTCTACTATGCTATTCACTGCTCAACAGTGAATGAGCATACATATATGTTATAAGTAATATAATTGCAGAAAGAAATAGAAACTGCAGCGTCTGGGTGACATCCATCTCAGTTTCGCAATTAACAATTATGTATTTGGAATCGACGATCATCTTTGCTTACGAAGCACTTTGAAGAAGTTAGCTTATAGTTATTAATAAAATGTTAAGTTAGTCTTAAGATAGATTCAATAAAGTAAAGTTCACTCAAATAAAATTTGTTTTTTTTATTTAAAGTTTGAATTTAAACTAAAATTGGCGCAATCGGTAGGATCCAAAAGTGTTAACTTTTTTTTAAAAAGAATAAAAGAAAGTCATCCTCGATGCGTTATTAAACAACAGAAAAATTCGTCTAATAAAATACGAATTTGATAATTATATAGACAGTATACAGGTGCGAAAATTGATTCACACAGTGGAAAAGAACTTTAAGAAACAACTAAACAACAACTCTAAGCAATAACTCTAAGAAAGAATTTTAAGAAACAACTGAACAACAACTCTAAACAATAACTCTAAGAAAGAACTTTAAGAAGCAACTCTAAACAACAACTGTAAACAATAACTCTAGGAAACAACTTTAAGAAACAACTTTAAACAACAACTCTAAACGACAACTCTAAGAAACAACTCTAAACAACAACTCTAAGAAACAACTCTAAACAGCAACTCTATCTGCAGAAAGGAAAAGGTCTGGAATTTTATTGTTCCCTTAAATTTTTAAATTTAAATTAAAATTTTTTTTTTGTTGTGTATTTTTTTTTTCTATTATTATAATTTTTTTTTTTTTCTTTTCTCATATTTTTTTTTCCTCTTTTCAAACATTATATTTTTGTCGGATTGTTCTCAAATTAATATATGTAATGACATATTCTGATTCTATAAGAAAATAATGACCGAAAACGATCACGATGATCAAATATTTCAACATATAGAAAACGCGCAGTTAAGAAGTGAGCAAATTTCCAATATAGTAAATAATTTTTTTGAAAGTTCAGGCACAGTGTTAACGTTAACTATAGACCCTTTTAAATATATTGCTAAGCTCCCAGAATTCAGTGGAGATCTTAAAGAATTACAAAATTTCATAGACTTGGTTGATAAGATTCATCCACTTCTACTTAAATACGACGAACTTTCGCAAGCGGTATTTTCAGATTATCTTAAATCAAAATTTAAAGGTAGGGCTAGAGAAATAATCGAGATAAATTCTTATATAACTTCGGGGAAAGGCTTACTCTAGAGGAATTGTTCGACGAATTACATGGAAATAAATTTAAAACAAACTGTGTAGACTTTTACAACGAAATAAAAACAGCATTGCGTAGGCTTAACGTCAAAACAAAGCAAATCCTAGGCAATGGAGAGGATAATAAAGGAATGGTGAACAGCAACATAGAAAATAACAAAGTTTCAGCGTTAGTAGTTTTTAAAAATAAAATCCCAGAACACATGCGTTCACTTCTCCACTGTAGAAATCCACCAAATTTAGAAAACGCTATCAATATATTGCATGAATGCGGATATGCATATTATAACCCCTATCTCAAGAACCAATCATCTTCTCTTAATGCAAAACAAATCAAATTTCGAACCACACATCCCAATTACTACTCAAAATATTCAAAATGTACCAACTACGTCCTCGCAAGCCAGGACATCCCACCAGTACCAGTACACTAAACCATTATTTGAAGCCTATCGGACAAATAATCCCAATAATACAACATGGCAACCAAGGTCAAATAATCAACACCGTTATGTTAGACCCCCTTTTGACCATTATCGCCCAAATAATACAAATAATCACAATAACTTTAACCAACAAAATCCAAATAATAGTTATAACTTATAACAATCGCATTGTTTCAGAACCTATGGAAATAGGTCTAGCCCAGAGTAGAAGAAAACCAAATAACAAACACCCGAACCGTAACACCGATAACATAGTTGAAAATTTTCACTTTCAAGCCTCGGACGAAGATATTGCGTATTTTGAATCCGCCGCGACTTTGCAACGGTACTCGACTTGCGGTGAAAAGACTTATGCCGATTTTCATTGAGGCAACCATTATTAAGGGAAAGTACGCAGGTGAAAATGTATGTATTCCTCGAATACCAATGATTCCGACTGATCTTCCGTTTGACTTCAAACGCTTGCAATTTCCGGTTCGCCTTGCGTTCGCAATGACAATTAACAAGTCGCAAGGTCAATCGCTTAGTGTTTGCAATTTTCATTTCGTTCTTGTTATGAAACAATAATTTGCTATGCACGTCATAATGACTAAAGCCATATGTGCGCCTCCATTGCAACTAAAGCAGAAATGTAAACAAAAAAATGCAGTATAATGGAGTGCAATATGAAACCTACGAACCGCGATCGATGATGACACACCCAGAAGTACTTGAGTGGGTCACCATACGATCGACATGAAGGTTACCATATGTTCCATACGTAGCGATGAGTGAATAATTGTGATCACGGTGTGTGGCCTGATTCTGGTGAACTTGATGGTAAGTGACCTGGTTTTGGTGGTGGTAATTGGTGATGGTAAGTAAGAATTACGAACTAATAAATAGGGAACCAAATGTGAAGAAGAGCGGAGTTGAGAGTAGAATACTAACCAACAAAGGTCGCAGCCAAGCATAGAGACAGCGGGCCTCTTCTAAAAAAAAGGTATTAAATAAAACGAGTAAAAGTAAAAAAAACCTAAAATCTTTTATTTATTTCAACTCTCCGTCATCTGCTCTTCCCTTATCACAAGGAAGCACGGCAGAAACGTAACAAGTGTTTTATTTAATGTCGGCAATTATGTATGGAATTCAATATCAGGTTATTATTCATTATGTATGGAATTCAATATCAGGTAAATGTTCGCCTCTGTTATGGGGTTAGCCATGGATAATCCAGATTTCGATCAAAAAATTGATTTTTTTTCGTGGCCCATAGAATACAATTGGAATTGATTTTTTTTGTCATTGTATTGGTGTAACTTCGTGTACGTGTAAACGAATATTTATTTACAAAATCCTTTACAAAATCTGGAACCCGATTTTTGTTTTCTTTTTGAAATAGTATTTTCATCACATCAAAAAAATCTTCACCGCTTGATTTTTTTCAGAAGAAGATGAAGTTGATGAATTTACCAATTCATTTAAAATTGCTTCCATTTTTTGTAAAATTTATTTGTTTAATAGACGAAACCAAAACAAAATACAAATAAAAAGAAAAACTTATATCTGTCAAGCTAACAGCTGAAAGATGTATTAGTATTAGGCCAAAAGGGGTAAATCTGCCGAAAAATCCAGATCTGCAGATTTGATTTTAAATCAAAAATAAATCAATTTATTTTTCCCCATGGAATGCAAAAACAGGGGAAATCTGACCTTTGACTTAACTGGATCAAAAATAAATTGATTTATTTTACCCATGGAAAACCGCATTATAGTCTCACAAATGCGAGCCATTTGAGCACATTTTTCATTACATTCTCACACATTTCTCGCGGTATTTAATTAATTTCATCACGAATATTTTGTTTGAGTTGCTCAAGCGTTTCTAGTTTGTGTGCTTAAACCTTGCTTTTCAGATATCCCCATAAAAAGAGATCTGGCAGAGAAGAGATCATAAAATGAGAATCGGGCGACCTTGGATCAATCAACATCACATTCCTTGAAATAACTTGTTATGAAAAGAGGTCTCGCAGTAATTCCATTGTAATCCTGGCTATATGCGATGTGGCATCTTCTTATTGATGCCACATGTTAATGGAGCCCAAAGCATGCAGTTGTGGCGTTTAAAAGTTTTCACTCATATAACGCTCCCCATTCATAGCTCCTGAGCAAGGCGTCGAATTGAGGTTGATGGATTGTTTTGAACACTTCCCTGAGCAGGAGTAATGTTTTTAGCCGATTTTGCAGTTTTTGTGGTTTCTCCTTTGTTTCTCCCTAAAATTCCACTTAAATTTCTCATCGTCACGGTAATCTATGATTGATTTTGATAAAATGTTATAGATATGGAATATTTTTCAATACAGCAGGAAAAACAGCAGCACCAGAACCAGTAGAAGTAGAGTCAACAGCAGCAGCCACAGCCGCCAGCAACTAATAAAAAGAGAGGGTGCCACCCATCAATGTCGATAAGATTGAATTGAATGAAACAATTGCTCTATATAAGTCGGCCATAGGCCAACATTTTTCTATTAAATGGTATTAAGCATTGTCTACTATGCTATTCACTGCTCAACAGTGAATGAGCATATATGTTATAAGTAATATAATTGCAGAAAGAAATAGAAACTGCAGCGTCTGGGTGACATCCATCTCAGTTTCGCAATTAACAATTATGTATTTGGAATCGACGATCATCTTTGCTTACGAAGCACTTTGAAGAAGTTAGCTTATAGTTATTAATAAAATGTTAAGTTAGTCTTAAGATAGATTCAATAAAGTAAAGTTCACTCAAATAAAATTTGTTTTTTTTATTTAAAGTTTGAATTTAAACTAAAATTGGCGCAATCGGTAGGATCCAAAAGTGTTAACTTTTTTTTAAAAAGAATAAAAGAAAGTCATCCTCGATGCGTTATTAAACAACAGAAAGATTCGTCTAATAAAATACGAATTTGATAATTATATAGACAGTATACAGGTGCGAAAATTGATTCACACAGTGGAAAAGAACTTTAAGAAACAACTAAACAACAACTCTAAGCAATAACTCTAAGAAAGAATTTTAAGAAACAACTGAACAACAACTCTAAACAATAACTCTAAGAAAGAACTTTAAGAAGCAACTCTAAACAACAACTGTAAACAATAACTCTAGGAAACAACTTTAAGAAACAACTTTAAACAACAACTCTAAACGACAACTCTAAGAAACAACTCTAAACAACAACTCTAAGAAACAACTCTAAACAGCAACTCTATCTGCAGAAAGGAAAAGGTCTGGAATTTTATTGTTCCCTTAAATTTTTAAATTTAAATTAAAATTTTTTTTTTGTTGTGTATTTTTTTTTTCTATTATTATAATTTTTTTTTTTCTTTTCTCATATTTTTTTTTTCCTCTTTTCAAACATTATATTTTTGTCGGATTGTTCTCAAATTAATTTATGTAATGACATATTCTGATTCTATAAGAAAATAATGACCGAAAACGATCACGACGATCAAATATTTCAACATATAGAAAACGCGCAGTTAAGAAGTGAGCAATTTTCCAATATAGTAAATAATTTTTTTGAAAGTTCAGGCACAGTGTTAACGTTAACTATAGACCCTTTTAAATATATTGCTAAGCTCCCAGAATTCAGTGGAGATCTTAAAGAATTACAAAATTTCATAGACTTGGTTGATAAGATTCATCCACTTCTACTTAAATACGACGAACTTTCGCAAGCGGTATTTTCAGATTATCTTAAATCAAAATTTAAAGGTAGGGCTAGAGAAATAATCGAGATAAATTCTCATATAACTTCGGGGATAGGCTTACTCTAGAGGAATTGTTCGACGAATTACGGGGAAATAAATTTAAAACAAACTGTGTAGACTTTTACAACGAAATAAAAACAGCATTGCGTAGGCTTAACGTCAAAACAAAGCAAATCCTAGGCAATGGAGAGGATAATAAAGGAATGGTGAACAGCAACATAGAAAATAACAAAGTTTCAGCGTTAGTAATTTTTAAAAATAAAATCCCAGAACCCATGCGTTCACTTCTCCACTGTAGAAATCCACCAAATTTAGAAAACGCTATCAATATATTGCATGAATGCGGATATGCATATTATAACCCCTATCTCAAGAACCAATCATCTTCTCTTAATGCAAAACAAATCAAATTTCGAACCACACATCCCAATTACTACTCAAAATATTCAAAATGTACCAACTACGTCCTCGCAAGCCAGGACATCCCACCAGTACCAGTACACTAAACCATTATTTGAAGCCTATCGGACAAATAATCCCAATAATACAACATGGCAACCAAGGTCAAATAATCAACACCGTTATGTTAGACCCCCTTTTGACCATTATCGCCCAAATAATACAAATAATCACAATAACTTTAACCAACAAAATCCAAATAATAGTTATAACTTATAACAATCGCATTGTTTCAGAACCTATGGAAATAGGTCTAGCCCAGAGTAGAAGAAAACCAAATAACAAACACCCGAACCATAACACCGATAACATAGTTGAAAATTTTCACTTTCAAGCCTCGGACGAAGTTTACCCTATATAATAGTATCTTCTTAAACTAGACTCTTAAAGTTCATAATTAATACGGGAGCCACCCATTCAATTATAAACCCAAATGTATGTCATCCTAAATGGCATATTACAATAAAAGAACCCCTCAACCTCAAAACACTTAGTCATAATATTCAAATCAGGGACAAAGTACAGATTCCTTTGTTCAGCGAGTTAGGCGATAATCTTTGACTTAACTTTCTTAACTTGACTTTACTTTTACTATGCTTGGCTTTTCATTTTAGAATGCCAGTTCATTACGTTAAGTTTTATCTCTATACTTTAGTTATTTCGTAAATTATGTATATTCGAAATGGAATGATTTGGAAATATGATTTTAATATTAATAGTGTAAATGTTAAATGTTTGGTTTTAATTTAGGATGATTATTTAGGTGAGAAATGTAGTCATCCTACATTTATGTCATTTGAAAAGAATTTATAATCGAAATTTGTTATTAAAATTAAAAGAAAATGAAGATAAAAATAAATTATTGAAAATTTAAAAAAAATCTCTGAGTGCACTTATGTCTTTTAAATTGTTAAAAAATCCAAATCAAGAAAATTATAGGAATATTTTTTAAAAAAAAAATTTTAAATAAAATGTTAAAATGAATAAAAATTTCAAATAAGGGTTTTTGTTCGTAGCTTTCCCTTGAATTATTAATATCAATTTCATTATACAACTTATTGTCATTATATGTTTGTTTAAATTATAGTTGAAAAGGAAAATATTTATCCTAAATCTCTAACTTGTAACTACCAAATGTAAAAAGAAACTCTGTTATTGCTACTTATTAAATAAATAATTGAATTGAATTGAATTGTAAAGTTGCAACAGAAGATTTGTGTCCAATAATTCATGAATCAAAATTCAAAAATGAAAAAGTTATATCTTTCAACTTTTCTGATTTAGAAACTTTAGTAAGTGCAGTTGAGACTTGTAATAATGAAATAAATTTAAATAAGTTTTTAAATTCAAAGTATTCAAATATTATTAGAACAATCCTTGAGGAACATTTTTTGAACTTAAAATTAGATGTTAAAGAAACTGACTATTGCATGAAAATTACTTTGACAAAGGATGTACCAATATACTGTCGTCCACGGCGACTTTCGTTTCATGAACGTACTGATGTGCAAAATAAAATAGATACACTTTTAGAAAAAGGTATAATTAGAAAAAGTAATTTACCCTGTGCGTCAGCACTTGTTCTTGTTAAGAAAAAAAAATTTAAAAAACGTGCCTTGAACAAACACACAGCAGGAGATAATTTCCCTTTACCATTAATCGACGATTGTTTAGAATATTTTGCAAACAAAAGTATTTTTACTACTTTAGATTTAAAAGATGGATTTCATCATATAAAAATTTGTGAAGAATACATTAAATACGAGTATACATCATTTGTTACACCTTTTGGACAGTATGAGTAGAGTATGTTTATATGCCTTTCGGTCTTAAAAATGCACCTGCTGTTTTTCAGCGATATATTTATTTATCACTGAAACCGTTAATTGATAAAGGATTAGTAGTTGTTTATTTGGATGATATTTCTATTGCAACAAATGACATTAAAACGCATATTGAAATTTTAAGTGAAGTATTGAAATTATTGAGAGTGGCTGGTTTAAATTTGAATATGAAAGTGCAAATTTGCTTATTTTGAGATTGAATACCTTGGCTTTATTATAAATGAGAATGGAATTCGTCCAAATAAAAATCATTAAGAAGCAATTTGTAGTTACCCGATGCCTAAAAATATTAAGGAAGTTCAGAGATGTAATGGTTTATTTTCGTATTTTCGACAATTTGTTTCCGGGTTTTCCTGTATAGCTAGGCCTTTAACAAATTTATTAAAAAAGAATGCTAAGTTTATTTGGACTCTTGAATGTAAGACCGCTTTTGAAAAATTAAAAAACAAACTCATTTCTTCGCCTATTCTTGCAATTTATGATCCAAAGCGAGAAACAGAATTACACTGTGATGCAAGTTCATATGGCTTTGGTGCAGTACTTATGCAGAAGCAAAATGATAATAAATATCATCCAGTTGTATTCTTTTCCAAAAAGACGACCAAGGGTGAGTCCCAATTTATTAGTTTTGAGCTAGAAACCTTAGCAGTTGTATATGCCCTTGAGCGGTTTAAAACTTTTCTTGATCGGTTGCCATTTGTTATTATAACTGACTGTGAAGCTCTATTTCAGACTCTTAAAAAACGTGACGTAAATCCACGCATAGCTAAGTGGGCATTAGTACTCGAAAATTACAACTACGTAGTACCACATCGAAAAGGTGCACGTTGACGCACTCAGTCGTGCCCCTATTGCCGCTGCTTTAGAATTAGATCAAAATATCGAACTCACATAAGTATACGTGATGATATTATACGATCAATAAGAGACAGACTTGAAAAAGGTGAAGTGTCAGGTTTGATTTTAGAAAATGTTTTAGTTTTCCGCGTATGGTTACAAAACATTCACCAACTCTATGTACCTAACAACAGAACTTGAAGAAAATGTTATGCGAACAATTCACGAAAAATGTGGACATTTGGGTATTGAAAAATGTGCTAGTCAACTTTCGAAACATTATTATATTGCAAATTTAAAAGAAAAATTAAATAAATTAATTAAAAACTGCCTTAAATGCATATATAATTCCGTACCAAATAAAAGTAATAAGCGAAATTTATATAATATATCAAAGCGATCAGAACCTTTCGATACAATTCATATACCTAGACCATTTTGGACCACTCCCATCAAAAAATTCTAGGAAAAAATATGTCTTTGTTGTAATAGACGGATTTACAAAGTTTGTTAAACTATATCCGGTAAACACTCCTGGAACGAAAGAAGTTATTAATGCTCTTGAACGCTATTTCGATTATTTTAGTCGACCCCGTAGAATAATCAGTGACAGATCTACTTGTTTTACTTCGGAAGAATTTCAAAATTTTGCCAAAAAACATAATATTGACCATGTGAAGGTTTCGGTTGCATCTCCTCAGTCTAATGGTTAAGTCGAGCGTGTTAACAGAGATATGAGAGCAATGTTAGCGAAATTAAGTGAATCCTTTGTATATATAAATTATAGTACTCTCATGGCGAGTTTTTTTTAGGGTTGCCCGGATCCTGGTGGTGGCGCTGCAAAATGAGAGGTGTAAAATTCGATTTTGGGAGTCTTTAAGCGTCGAAAATTGGTGGTAGGAGCAAGAGGAGACTATTTTTTGGATAATTGCATCCAAAACATATCAATAAATATCATTTAAAACCTCCATAAGCTCTCCGCAAAAAAAAAAGAGTAAGGGTTGCCGGCATACATTAGATGTCGCCCCATTCGACTTCCACCATGAGAGTACTATAGTTTTCATATACAAAGGTGAATCTCCTGAGCATAGTGACTGGCGACAAAAACTCAGTAATGTAGAATATGCTTTTAATAATACAAACCATACCTGTACTCGAATTTCACCCAGTAGACTGTTGTTTGGTGTTGAGCAAAGAGGACCAAGTATTGATGAGTTGACTGACACTGAATACTTAAATGACAAATACACAGATTCCGAAAAGGTTGATCTTTTAAAATTACGAAAGGAGGCGTCGGAAGCCATAGAAAAGTCTCAATTATATTATTTAAATTATTTTAATGAACACCATTCTTCGGCTAAACAATTTGATATTGGTGATTTTGTAGTTATTAAAAATATTGACACGTCTGTTGGAACTAACAAAAATTTGATTCCCAAATACCGTGGTCCAACCGTATTAAAAAAAAATTAGGTAATGATCGGTACTTAATTGAAGATATTGAAGGATATCAAGTCACACAAATTCCGTACCACGGTATTTTAGATTCAAGTAGGTTAAAAAATGGGTTGAGTCTAACATAGAAGTTAAGTAAAATGGTTTGGATTTTGAAGGCATCGCTTAAATTATTATTTGTTAAATTTATTGTACAAAATTATTTTAAGTGGATGAAATTCTTGTAATTAATTCAAATTGAATTATTAATAATGTTTTTGAATTTTTGTGAACAACAACAACAACTTAAAGGCACTACCACCAATTGTTTTGTATGAATTAATTTTCTATTAATTCATTTATATTTTATTTTTGGCCGGAGTTATAGCTATTTCATGCTTGCCAGGCAATCATCAGACTCCTCAGTGGTGCTGAGCTTTAATCCAATTTTATTTGAAGAACACTTGTAGGATTCGAACCCACGCATATCAGATCTGCTCAGTCTTTGTAGTCATGTGCACTTTTTTTTTCAAATTCAAATTTTATTCATTTTTAACTTATATCTACTTACATACTATACAAAATTCAGAAAACTAGCCTACTTAACTATGCTTAAATTTAACTTACTGGCCCTAAACGGGCGCTCTAAGGAATTCATGATTACTTATACTAATGCCTTTCGGCCTATGAACTAATTTTTTTGTTGATTTTATTTATATTTTTTAATTTTTTTTTTTTTTTTTTTTTTATTTTTTTTTTTTTTTTTAATAAATTTTATAGTGCCACCGTCCCTACTCTCTAATTAACCTAAACCTTAGACTAAAAACAATATGTAAGCCGGCCAAGGCAAAAATACCCCACCCCGGTTTACCCTATATCACTTTCGTTTTGGAGCCACCAGAACTGGTTCTCCTGCTTCCTCCTATCAATAAGGTCCTGTTCGGCCATGGCCCTACTGAACCGTAGGAGCTCGGCTCCATCTTGGGCGAGGATGTCTCGTTCGTACGCGAGTCGCCGGTCCACGGTTCTACGCCTGACGTGGTAGATAAGCGGTACTGCCAATTCATCCTGTATCAGGCCGCATTTATCTAAATAGAGGAATGCCTCTGGTGGGATAAAGCCGCTCAAGCGTGCCATATCGAAGTAGTCATCGTTCGGATAGAACGCCCCGAAAATCAAGTTGTTGGTCGAAGTCATAGCTCTCGCTATGTGACCCCGAACAAGTTTTATCACGAAATTGTCAATTCTGTTGATTCGAGCTCCGTTGTATAAGACCTCGTTAGAATAATAGTGCAAATAAGAAGATTCCGGTATCCGATACCAACCGAGACAGCGCCGGAGACACTGTCTCTCCAAAAACCGAAACTTCTCCATTTGGGAAGGGGCAATGTTGAACCAAACAGGACAACCATACACAAGCATTGGCCGTATGAGGGCCATGTAGCAAATTACCTTCACTCTGGGGTCAAGCCGACTGCTGTAAAACAGCCGTTTCGTCAGAGCGAGGGCTCCTCGGGCTCTGGTCAGAGCAGTACTTATATGTCTGTCGAAATACAAATACTGGTCTAACCAGATACCGAGATACTTCACTACACTTCTACTCGCAAGTGGCTGTCCGTCGGACCCAACAATGACCATCTTGCGCCAGTTCTTGCATGTATCTCTCGTGGCCTTAGCCAACGGAGTCCTGAACAGAATTGTCTCCGACTTTTGGACATTTATTTTCAGTTTCCAGTCGTCGCAGTATCGCTGAATCTTCTCGAAGTCACGCTGCAAGCGAATTCTAATAACTTCAACCTTTCAAGCCGTTCTGTACGCAATCAGGTCGTCGGCATACGCAATGGCGTTAGTTATGCTACCTATTAGATCGCTGGTGAAAATGCTGAAGAGGATCGGCGAATTGACCGCCCCTTGTTGAAAGCCGTTTTTAATTTCAGAGATGCTGGTAGAGGTTAAATTGCCACTTTTGACAACAAACTTTCTACCATTGAGCATATCGTAAAGCATATACAATAATGGTTTACTGATGCCTAGTCTGGTGAGTTTTAGGTACAATATCCTTCTAACCATACGGTGTCGAAGGCTTTCTCTAGGTCAACCAGAACAGCACCCGTGCATTGTTTCTTGGACTTGTTCCATTGGATATCAGAAACGAGTTTAGACGCGGCATGAATACAATCATGTCCTGCCTTGAACCCGAACTGATTATCCGGAATTATTGTGTTGTCCGCAGCCCACTTAGACAGAGCCCTATTGATTACCTTCTCGAATACCTTGCTGATGCTTGGAAGAAGACTTATTGAACGCAGATTTGAAGGATTGGAGTTGTCCTTTCCCTTTTTCGGGAGAGGATGCACCACAGCTGTCTTCCAACGCACCGGATAATATGCATTATTCAGCGCGTTGTTGAACAGTGTCGTATAAATGTCTATAGCTTCAATCGGTAAGTATCTTAGCACGATGTTGGGTATACCATCGACACCTGCTGACTTTTTGGTAAGTGTCTTAGCACGATGTTGGGTATACCATCGACACCTGCTGACTTTTTGTTCTTTATTGAATTGAGGATGAGCTGGAGCTCTACCTTCGTGATGAGCAAGGGACTTGAACCCGTTCTTTCGGCGATTATAGCGTTTGCTAAGAAATCGTCATCAAACCGGGTGAAACCACGGTTCTCGGATCGCCAGTCAAATCATTCCTTAGGTAGAAGTGATGAAGTAAGGCTCTGTTTTCCAGGTCGTGGTTCGGGCGAGTGCAAGCATTCACCTTATACACTTGCTGGAAAGCAGCGCCAATTGTCTCCACTTTCTCCTGCGGGTCCTCAATCACGAAGAAGTCATCGTCCAAGACGGCTTCCTCCGGACTAATTTGCGCTGTCAGAAGTGCGTCTCTGTTCTCAGTCCTTCTCTGGAGCTTAAGACACGGAAGGTCGTTTTGATTATTTTTCCGGAAGATCTTGTTAATTTGCGGGAACATACTCGGGTCGCTAGAGTTAACGGCCCGAATTTTCTTATCCCAGTACAAATTAACAGATAATCTGTAATTTTCTTTAATCAGAGTGTTGACGTTTTTTATTGACGACTTCAGTGTCCTAATCTCCTGGTCGTAGGGGTTTGTAAATCGTCTGTATAAGTTTTTAAGTCTTGTCAGTAGTCCGCTTTTTTGTCTGTGAAGTGCGTCTATAGTCGCGTTACTGTAGACGTTAATTTGGTCGCGTTCCTTGTACTTTGGTATTGTCCGTTCCATTGTTCGTTTTATTATGCAGTCCATCTGTTGAAGATGTTGGTCGATTTCTGTGTTTGTCAAGTTTCTGTTGTTTGGTGGGGATATGACCCTCAAATGGAGTTCTCTTGATAGAGCTTGGGTGAAACGTGGCAAGCGCATTTTACTATAGTTGTAAGAGTGCGTTGGGACGAATTCATCCAGCTCCACAAGCTCGTTCGGGATTTGAATTAAGGCAGCCAAGCCGCAATGGTCACTTTCGTACTCAATTGTCTGTAGACAATTTCGCGGGTGGTTACCCACTTTGTCAGTTACTGTCAGTCTTGTGTCGTACAGCAAAAGGTCCAGAAAGGAGCCGCTTCTTGGAAATGATGGCCTTTCTGTGGCCAGCAGGTCGACACCGTATTCAACACTGCAAAGATTCATCAAATTAAAAAGATGATTACCTCTCGGGTTATTTGTTTTATTTCCCCAATCTCCATGTTTGGCGTTCAAATCTCCAGCCAATATAAAAAAGTTCTCTTCCATGCTCAGTTGAAGTACTCTAAAAAGAATCTCGAGCTCTGAGGTGAAGTTAGTTGGCTGCGGAGCATCAGCCGCGTAAGCCGCAATCAAATATAAGCGCTTGCCTCTAGTGAGGCAAACACGAACGACGCAAACTTCTAAGGTCTGAAGCTTTCGCAAATCATTATTGTAAATAACTTTATGATTAATGCCTTTACGTATGAAGATTGCAACACCGCCTCCTTGATTAGAACTGGGTCGATCCCTTCTTACGATATTGTAATTTTTGTGAGTCAATTTGTGTTTCTGGTTTAGCTTGGTTTCGCTAGCCATAAACACATCAGGACTGTGGTCTTTCAACAACTGGAACAGGTTGGCTGTACGTTCGATCCTAATCAATGAATTTACATTCAAACCTAGGATCCTAAGGCGCGACTTCGGCAGCGCGCCCTTAACCATGATTTTGCGCTAGGCCAGGCATCAAAGAGTAGAGGTGGTCTACTCTTTTGCCTTGCTCCTTGATCTGACTTTGCAGTCCTGTCAACTGGCCTTGAATGCTCAGCAACAAGGCTACAATGTCTGGCTGTCCCGCCGACACCTGAGGCACTTGGACCTGTGGGGCGGCCGGTGGTGGAGCCTGTCTCGTGTTTACACTTCCTTTCGCATAGTTGGCGTAAGAAACGTTGGGATTAACGATTGGAGTTTTTGTTATTGGAGCTTGTCTTACGGGTTGACTTTCGGCTTTTTGCCTGGCCTGTTTTTCCCGTATCTCTTGGACCTTAGGACAACGCCGATAATTAGCAGGGTGTCCCTCGTTCCCGCAGACGACACACTTGAGCTGGGACATGTCATCGACCCGCTCAGTCCCTAACCTGCATTCACCCCTATTGTGGGTTTCGGCGCATTTCACACAGCGCAACTGCATTTCACAGTTGGCCGCGGCGTGACCGAACCTTTGGCATCGCATGCACTGCAGCATGTCGTTATGCCTCTTTAATTTTTCCCAGTGTATGAACTGGTAGTCTAGGATAATAATATTCCTCAGACTCTCCAGTCTACTTTGGGGCGACAGAGTTACAAGGAAGATTGGCAGTTTCTGCCCCTCCCGTCTGGACTTGACCGTGGTAAACGGCTTGACCCCGACGAATTCGAGATCATCGGTGGCCTTCTGACGGAGCTCAGCTAGGAGCTCTCCGGGTTCCGTGCAGGAACTGATGCCCTTTAACAGGACCGTTTTCGGTTTTTCACTCCTAGGAGTGAAGCTGAAGAATTTAGCAGTGGCTTCTCTAAGGCAGTCTTTAACTAATTTGTATTCAGCCAATGTGAAGCATTGAACCGAATACCTCTTTTGCTGTGCATTTATGATTTTAATGTAAAATTTGTTATTAGTGGCCGACTTACATACCTGTTTTATATCTGCAAGGTCGACCCTATAGGTGCGAATTGGTGGCACTTTTTCTGACTTAGGCTGTGGTTGCTGCTGGTGTTGTTGCCTCGCTGCTGCTGATGGTGCTGCTGCTGGTGCTGCTACAGGAGCAGCCGGTACTGCAGCTTGGATTGGTGCTGCTGGGCGATTTTGTACTGCGGCCGCCGCTGGTTTTGGGCCCCCCGATGTACTGGGGCCTGACAGTGCCGCCCCTGTGTTTTTAGACGGCTGATGTTGTTTTTGTGGCTTGGATGCTGCCGACGCTTTTAGTTTAGCAGCTTTATTTTACTGCTGCTGTTGTTGTTGTTGTTGTTGTTGTTGTTGTTGTTGTTGTTGTTGTTGTTGATGTTGTTGCTGCTGCTGCTGCTGTTGCTGTTGCCTTCGCATCTCAGCCTCTTTATGACGGCTCGCCTCCTGCTTCTTTTTTAGCACTTGGAGGTAAGGTACCATCCTCCTTTTGATGTTTTCGATCTCGTCATAGAGCTCGTTGACAATCGCCTGCGCCTTTTCCTCTTCACCCTCTTCTTCTTCGCCCGAGGACGATTCTGTCGTAAGGCCAGCAAATCTATTGCTGGACCCGGACCTGTATCGTACCTCACCATCATCGGACATATATTCGATGTCGTCATCGGATGGTGAGGTGTTTAGTTGCCGTTGCAACTTTTTTGCTGCTTTTTTTTTTTGGCTTTCGCGCCGTCTCTTTGCCTGCAGCTGGCAGCTTAGCTGAGGCGATCGTAGAGCGACGCCTTACTAAATTCGGCGTATACCGAATGCTCCTCCTTCTTTTCATTATAGCATCGGCAGGCGATGCCGTTGCTGGTCTTGTTGTTGTTGTCGGTCTGTGAGCATCTTTCGATGTCACCGTAGCTGTTGGCGTTGGCGTTGGTGGCTTCATTGCAGTTGTTGTTGCTGATGGCTGGGCATCTTTCGATGATCCCGCTGTAGCTGTAGCTGCTACCGTTGGCGATCTACTTGCTTTTTTTGGGACACCTTTCGATGCCCCAGCAAGTTTTTTTCCTTCCATTAGGGAATTCTCCCACTCAATAATGTTTTCCACTTCCCTGTTGTGGAAAAAAGCTGATAAGGTTTTTAGGCCCGACTGAGATTCGAACCGCCGATCTTCTGCTTCGCGGTCCGCCACCTCTACCACTGTGCTATTGGCACTATTAAAAATAGCTTGGCTATGCTATACTTTGTTACACTCTCGATTTTAATTAAAATGCGCTGTGAAAGTCAATACGTTGTTAACACCTTCACAGATCGATATCGACAGTCATGTGCACTAACGCACTACACCACTTCAGACCACTGATGCTACGTGTCCAGATGTCGTACTTCTTCATCAAATGCATTTGGAGTCACAGCATTTTTATAAGCGCCTTAAAGTATGCTATCTTGTCCCGCCTCCATTTTTTTCTCCATGCCTTACTTCGATAGACTACATAAATCGTAGTACGTATCAAAGGGGGAGAGTTTCGGAAGAATCGGCCACTGGCCAGTCACAATTTATTCTTATTTATATTTTATTTTTAAGTGTACACATGTACATAGAATGTCAGTTTATTAGACTTGACCATTCTTTATTCCGTCAATTTCATTGAATTTTTGTGAAGAACAACAACAACTTAAAGGCACTACCACCAATTGTTTTGTATGAATTAATTTTCTATTAATTCAGTTATATTTTATTTTTGGCCGGAGTTATAGCTATTTCATGCTTGCCAGGCAATCATCAGACTCCTTAGTGGTGCTGAGCTTTAATCCAATTTTATTTGAAGAACACTTGTAGGATTCGAACCCACGCATATCAGATCTGCTCAGTCTTTGTAGTCATGTGAACTTACGCACTACACCACTTCAGGTCACTGATGCTACGTGTCCAGATGTCGTACTTGTTCATAAAATGCATTTGGAGTCACAGCATTTTTATAAGCGCCTTAAAGTATGCTATCTTGTTCCGCCTCCATTTTTTCTCCATGCCTTACTTCGATAGACTACATATCGTAGTACGTATCAAAGGGGGAGAGTTTCGGAAGAATCGGCCACTGGCCAGTCACAATTTATAATAAGAAGAGCAGATCTGATATGCGTGGGTTCGAATCCTACAAGTGTTCTTCAAATAAAATTAAATTAAAGCTCAGCACCACTAAGGAGTCTGATGATTGCCTGGCAAGCATGAAATAGCTATAACTCCGGCCAAAAATAAAATATAACTGAATTAATAGAAAATTAATTCATACAAAACAATTGGTGGTAGTGCCTTTAAGTTGTTGTTGTTGTTCACAAAAATTCAATGAAACTGACGGAATAAATAATGGTCAAGTCTAATAAACTGACATCTATGTACAAGTGTACACTTAAAAATAAAATATAAATAAGAATAATGTTTTTTGTTTAAATATTCATGTACGTACAATCGAGGTCGATTGTAAAAGTCAGGATGGCCGAATTGTAATCACCACCTTTATATTATGTTATGTTTACTGTATTAAGTTACTTGTTACTTGTTACTGTATTGTATTACTTGCTATCGAGCATTGTATAGAAATATTATTCAATATTATTTTTATCATTCAATAGTTAATTTTCGTTCAGAAGTTTTGTTCTGATAAGAAATAATAAAATTTAGAAATTTGAAAACAGTTAGTTTCATTATAGTAAAACCATTTTTTTCTTCGTTATTATTTTATTATAAATGTCTATGTCGGTCTTATCAATCTTACTTTCTTGAACGTCTTGGGGTTTGGATTTAATAACTGAATGAAAACTTTTGTTATTTGACTCTATGGCTTTCAAAATATTTTTATTTTATTTTAATCGAATTATTATTTTCTAAATTTAAAGCTCTTATTTTTCTGTTAATGTATGATTAAGTCTCTCTGCATCTGAATTACCAGTATGGTTATTAGGTTTAACAAGATGTAGGTCTATATTTTCGTCTTTTTATTGTTATTAATATTAATGCTTTTTCTGAAATGTCCTTTAATTGACATAAAATGTCTAATTTTTTCTATTATTGTTTGATTGTTCCTATCTTCCAGATAGAAACTGACTGCGTGTTTTGAAAACTTGTCAATAAATATCAAAAATGAGTGTTTGCTATTCACATAAATATCCAAGTGGACAATTTGGTTGAAAGCTGATGGTGTTTCAGTAATTATGAATTTTCTCTTGATAGGGTTTCTGTCATAATTAGCGGCAGTGCAAATGTCCAAATTATTTAAAACGTTATATACCAGTATTCTTAAGTCGGGGAAATATATATATTTCTTTCATAATTTACTACTATTCCTCCACGTCCGGTTTCATTTTTGTGATAGAATGACATCTGTTTTAAAGTCTCCTCTTCATTTTGCATTTCTTTAGCAAAGAAAGAACATCTTACAAACTTTATGTTTGTACTATTTGAAAATAGTTCTATTATTTTTTCTTGTAAAATATTAAATTTCGAATCTGGTAACTCTAAGAATATAGCTGTTTTACCCTTTTTTACATACTTTCTTAAAATAACCTCTAAATTATTCACTAAATCGTTGGAATCTATATATCGCCGGCTGTATGCTTAAATGCCCCACAGACCACTTTTTCGGGAAACTGAGTTAAAGATTCAGTTATACCAATTCGTATGTTCTTTTTCGTTTGGTGATATTCCCGTTGCTCTATCTATATCATTAACGAAGTTACAGAAACCGGTTTTTCTCCAAAGACCACATATTTTCGGTTCTGTTCGTTCTTATTTGCCGCATATCCAAAATTTGTATGAGGTGGGGCAGTTTTTCTACTAGAGTTTTAAAAACAGACGCTTAAAGCTTAAATGCCTCATTGCAATGGGTAATGGAAATAAATCAAACTTCACTCAAATATATTTTCAATGCTTAACTGCCCCATATCCACATGAGATGGGATACATAGAGCATATAAGCTCTCACAATCTATTGAAACCAATTGACATTTTTCTTGCTTATGTGCCCTATATCCATGGACAAAAGTGTAATCAGCTGGAAAAGTATAAATAGAAGTAATTTTTTATAAAATAATTTTTAAATAAACTCAAAATTATTAAATTATGTTATTTTTAACTATTTATGAAATTATCTAATTTCAATTTCTATTTTCTATTTATAAAAAAAAACTTATGTTCCTAAAATTCCAAGCAAATTCCAAATTTATTTTTTGTTTATTATTTATATTTTTATATTTTTCTATATCATTTTTAAAATGAACTTTGAATAAAAACTTCAATTAAAAACCGAAAAAATGCTGTCTATATTTTTTTTTTTTTTTTATAATATGCGCGCGCTCAAGGGGATTTTTGGTTTACCTTTATATGCATCAACACAGCGCGGGCGTGAAGGATAGGATAGGATGGAAAGGGAAAGGTGTGTGTGGCGCGAGGTACTGAGACTGAAGGTGGTGGTTGTCTCAGATTTTATCTCCATTGTAATTAAATATTTATTGATTATTTTCCGACGCTTCAACTCTATGCTGATTAGTAATATCTGCTAAGGATATAAGGATAATTTTTCAAAAAAGGCCATAATATTTCTTTTTTTAAATATTTTAGGAATAATAAAAACGTAAAAATAAGGGAAACAAATATTTTTCATAAGACTATTTCTATATCTTCAGGTTTTAAAGTATTCTTAATAAGGTTTTTATCGATAATGTTCAAGCATTTTTTTTTTGTTTTTACTAAAATGGATAAAAACAAAAAACTTAAAAACCAAAAATTATTAATTTGAAAAAATGCGAAAAATACTAAAACTTAATCCTATGAATGCTGAAGTATTTTTTAAACCAATTCCGAATAAAATTGAATGTATTTTTCAAGGAAATATTAAGAACCAAAGTTCAAGTTGGGTATTTTTAATAGTAAAGTGTGAAAATACTTTGTCATTTTTCATACTTTTTTTATCGACTTAAAAAGAAACCAATGTAATATAGAGAAGGGCTAAGCCATTCTATTAATATCCTTTTTGTTTTATATTTTTATCACTACAAATAGATTTTTAAAAATTAAAAGTGTTCGAAATTTTAAATTTTATTATTATTTTCACTATCGTTGATTTCCCAATTTTAAAAGCATAAAGGTTCTATATCCATAGGAAATTTGCAGTTTGGTTTTCATAGATTTAATCCATAGATAGATTTATATCCATTTTTGACTTTTTCTAAACTTTTATTTTTTTTTTTAAATAACAATAAATGTTTTTAACCTAAGGACTTCAAATTAAAAAAAGGAATATTCCATTCATGTAGGTATATAAAAATTCAGAGGTCGTAATTTTCAAATGCAAAATAACGAAATTAATGTTTCAAACCTTAAAATTCGTTTTCTGAGGAATAATTTTTTTGTATATGGGGCATTTAAGCATTCAGCCGGCGATATATATTGTTGTTTTTAAACACCTGTTCATACTACTTGTTTTCATATCAACTAAAATAATTCGATTTTTAAATCGATTCACGGTCGTATCAAGAATTGGAATATGATCCTCAAAATTTTCTCTTTAAGAGTGAACAGTTTCCGTTTCATCTTCTTCCCATTCTGGGACATTCAAATTTACAATATCCTCTTCATTTAGACTCTGAGTTCTCAAATTGTCAGAATCCCTTTCATTCTCTTCCTGAAAACTCAAATTGCCAGTTTCCTTTTCATTCTCTTCCTGGACAGATATGGTCTAAAATACTTATTACCCCAGACAACTGCTAACAGTTCTTTATCTAAAGTGGAGTAGCTACGCTCATGTTCGTTTATTGTCCTAGATGCAAAACAAACAGGTAGCCGGCCGGCCCCCATCGCAAAATTACTTGCGTCGGTTATTAAAGTATAAATCGCTTACTTAAATCAGGGTATCTTAAAATTGGATGATCTGTAATAATTTCTTCCAATTTTTCAAAAGCAGATATGTAGTTTGGATCGTTTAGATTAATATTCATCCCTTTTTTTTAAATATTTTGTAATAAGTTGTGCTACCTTTGCATAATTTTCTATAAATTTGCGATAGTAACCCGATATGCCCAAAAATGACTGTATTTTTTCTGTGAATGAGGTAATTTTAAATTTTAAATTGTTTGTATTTTATTAGAATTTGGCTTGACTTCTTCAGGTGTCAATATGTGTCCTAAATATTCAGTTTGCTTTGAAAGAAAATTGCATTTATCTATCTGAATCTTAAACCAGCATTATGCAAAAGTTTAAAAATCTTTTCAATATGTTCTTGGAGGGAATTACTGAAAACTAGGATGCCGTCGAGATAAACGACGCAAATTTTATTTATGTATTTTCTGAGTACATAATTCATAAGACGTTGAAACGTCGCCGGGGCGTTTTCAAGGCCAAACGGCATCCTTACTTACTCATAATGTCCAAATGGGGTTGAAAAGGCGGTTTTCCTGTCTTCTGGTTTCATCAGAATTTGGTGAAAACCTTTCGCCAAGTCTATTTTCGTGAAGTAATTAGCTTTCCCTAATTTTTCTAATATATAGAGTCTATATTAGGTATAGGATATTTATCGCTAATAGTTACTTCGTTTAACTTCCTGTAATCTATGACTATTCTGTATTTTTTCTTGCCTGAATTGTCTGAACTTCGTGAGCAAATGTCAACTGATCTCCTTCCTTATAAAAGAGATCCTCATATCTATTTAAGAGATTAACTATTGCATATTTCTCTTCTGAGTTTAAGTGTTCTAAATTAAATCTTTCAATAGTACTTGTTTCTGAAGAACATATTTCGTTTACTGTAGAAGGATAATTATTCTGAATTGGTATCTCATTATCATTTACAAATATATAATTATATTCTAAATCAATCTTAACTGTTAAAGGAATTAAGAAATTTTGCCCAATAATGGCATCATAATTACGTTTAAGATTTAGTACTTTCCATTATAAACTTCCTCTTAAATTTAACTCTTTAGGCATTGATGTAACTAATTTATTCGTCACTTTCTGTATTCCGTTTAGTGTACTATACTAATATAGCACAGAGCTTCATTAAGTTTTTCTTCAGAGAAACTTTTTAAGATATTTGGTTTAATTATACTAGTATCTGAACCAGTATATGTATATAAGGCATTGTATTTTTACATTGTCTATTGTTAATGTAACCATTGGTAAATTACTTTCCGATGATCTCCTGTAAAATTTACATCATTAGGTATACTGTAAGTTATCTATTTCCATTGGTTCTGGACTTTTTCTGTTGGTAAATCTATTTACTCCGGAATATTGTCCTGAATTTTTGTATCTGTTTGAATTAACAAATAATAAATTATTATTATGTCATGAGTTATTTTGATAATTTCCCGAATTATCATATCGCCTAAAACTGTCTGAGTTATTTTGATTTCCTAAATTATTATTTTGTCTGAAATAACCTGAATTATTTTGATAATTTCCTGAATTACTTCGACTAAATTTATTTGAATAATTATTGTTCCAATTTTTTCTATTATTTCTTTGTCCAGAAAAATTATTTTTATTATTATCGAAACTTCTGTACTCATTATTTTATCTACTCCCTCTCACGATATTCTTTTCATTATTTATTTTGCTACTATTTTTATGCTTCCTGTGATTAATATCAATATTTCTCTCGTCATCTAACATTTTTAATTGGAAATATTTATTATAAATTTGTATCAAGGTTGCACCATCTTCAATGTGTGCTCTAATATTACCATCAATTTTTTCAATTAAAATATTAACTAAATCCCTATCAACGTTTTCACTTTTATAAATTTTAGGTTTTCATACATCAAATTCATAATATAATTCGTTGATATCGTTAGTTATTTCTCTAAATACTTCAAATAATTCTGTTAAATTGTTTACCTTCACATTTTGACTATAATTAAATAAGTCGGAATAAATCTGTCTAGGTCTGTAATGCTGAATTAGTTCCTCTTTCACTCTTGACCATGTAGGTGAGTCTCCAAGTTTGTTAATATATTTAGCAGCTTCTCCGATTATCTTCTCGTTGTTGATAATTTGTTTCGTGTATTTTATTAAATCATGAGAATTCCCGCAGAGTTGAAAATGTTGTTCCACTATTTTGATAAAGGATGTAAGTGTTTCCCCCTCTCCTTTTAATGCTTTAATATGCCTGAACTGGCTAATAATTTGATCTGGGGTCATAGTATATTGTTTTCTGCTTGCTATCAGTTCTGCTTCTTGTTGTTGCAGTTTTTCAGTCAACACTCTAATAGTTTCTTTGTCTGCTTGAGACATTTTGAATTATTTTTTTTGTTTTTGTTCTCTAACACACAATATTTGTTATTTCTATATTTTATTTTGAAAACAAGCTTCCGAGTTCCGATTGCTATTTAAATTTTTTTTTTTTTTTGGGTGAAAAAAGTATTCGAGCTGCGATTGTAATGAGTGTATCAAGTTTTTCTTTAGAAAAAATAGACTTCCGACTGCGCCACTTAAATACTTTAAAGTAACTTTCAGATAAAAGAAATAAAACAAACTGTATTGATTGGTTGTTAGATCGAGACTGAAAATGTCTCTCTTTATTTATTATGAAAAATGGTCATTTCGTATCATCAGCAAAATATAGTTTGTGTGGGAGCAAACTCCAGACAAATATTATTCTGATGAATTGCGAAATTTGATTGTTTGGAATGTATCTTCTTAGAATAGGATGGTAACATACATAACTCGCGTGACATGCTGTGACATAACCACTAACGAATACTCGCGCAAGCGCCCTGCGCCGCCTAAACGAAACAGAGAGAGGGCGATACTTCCTCTCCTACACCGCCGCTGGGGGTATGAACATGATTTGATGTCAAGCCCTACATAAATACCACAAAATTGATATGACATGTTCATTGCACACGTACCGATCGCAGGACGTCCTGTTAAACAAGTGCAGTAGTAGTGCTTGAAAGCATTTCTTCCTTCCTCGGGTGTGTTTACGAGTATATAATATGTACATAATGTATGGTATTGCTTTGCTCTACTGCATATTATGTCGGGACTGTATATTTCCTCTGAGGAGAAATGTAGCTTCTCCTGGGTCGAATTCATATTCATTTAAGTCCCTGTGACTTTGATCTCTATATAATTCTATATAAAAAGAAACAAAGGAAGACTTTTTTTAATATGCTGCGTGATCCCCATGGTTTACAATTCTGTGACTATATTCAAAAATGAAGCTGTTGAACTAAGTTTTCAAACATACTATGTAGGTAGGTACATACATACATACATATACATAATTATGTCGTTCGTAGATTCTTGACGCACAACTATTCCCATTCAATTAATTCGTGAAATCAAATTAAAAAGTAGGATTTTCATTTTGTTAAGCGCATTATTCGCCAACCATGGCAATATTCGCTGTTCTTGGCCATTGGTTCATTTATTTTGAGATCTATTCAGTTCATCAAAAGTGACCAATATTGTCATTTCGATGGAATACTATTGCAATTAATTTTTGCTCTAATTGCAATCTTTGTTGTAATATTTTGCCTAAACCCCATAGTGTACATGTACAGCTTTGTGTCCATACTAGGGCTAAGCTTTTCAACGTATACTCGTATATCTCATTCGTGAATGCTAGGTAGACCAAAATGCCCATTCTCCTTTAAATAAAAGAAAATCATAATACATAGAAATAGTGGAATTTCATTTATTTTACTGTTTTTTATTCTGGGGGTGACAACATAATTGCCGCCCCCTTTTCTGAACCGGAGCAAGCATATATTCTCATAACATACATTATTTGGTATCGAATCCACCTTCTATTGTATGTTAAATTTATACCAATATCTAAAGGACTAACCATGTCGGAAGCGATGGGAAGAAAATGATCGAATACAACAAAACTAAATGGCCCATAACATCCATCTCTTCCCTTTCGTTGAGTTTCTTTAATTTCTACTTTCGAGAGTGACAAGTGTGCTGTGCAGAGTTGTAAAGACTGCAGTCTTTTGGGTACTGCAATTAATTGACTAAAAAGACTAATTTCGTTCAGTATTTAATTGCAGTTAATTGACTAAACGTTAATTAGCTGCAGTACTTTTTAACTGGTCTTATTTTTTTTTAGTCAGATGAAAGTTTCAGAATTGGCCTGGTTTTGGTTTTAGTCAATAAGTCTTTTAACTGCAGTTAATTAACTGTAAGTTTTTTAGTCTTATGACTAAAGTACCCAATACTTGTACTTATAAAAGCACATGTTGTGGTACTTTGTCTGTAGCATGTTGCAAAAGGCAATGAGTGGCATTGTGTGGCATGTGGCATCGGACATGGGGCATGTAAAGGGATCGCACCCATTGAATAAGAAATAGAGGAAGAGGCTTTTGGCACATATACAGTGTACGTGAGTGAAGTATGTATTAAAATTTAAAAAAAAAAAACAAAAATGAACCTCATCTGTCATTTTACCTTGCTGAGAGTTAGTGTTGTGAAGTAGAAAGATTTTAAAAAAGTGAAAAACGTACTACAAAACTAATAAAAAAGTGAAATAAAAACCAATTTGTGTTGAAAATTGAAGCATATTATTATTAAAATATAAATCAAAATGAGGTGCTGCGTGAAAAGTTGTAAAAACTTGTATAACCAATTAAAATTTCCATTTAAAATTTTCAGGTTCCTGTAAGAGGTAAGTTTAATTTTATTACTTCAAGTGTACTTTATTCGATATTATAATCCAGCCAGCAATAAATCCAAAAAAAAACTCATTCAAATATTTATTTGATCTAATAAATTTAACCAAATTAAAAAAAAAATTTTCTTTTAAGGCTTACAGTAATAGCTATGCTCCTTTGTATTTGAATAAATACTTCTGAGAAAATGACAATCATATTCCAGTACTTCTAGCTGCACAAATTTTTACAAAACCACCCAGAAAAAAACTCAGAAAAATATTCCTTTCGGCGCCCCAGCAAATAGCCGTCCACCTTCACTCCAACCCTGTGTCAATGCATTTGTGTTTGTGTAACTTACACAATTATGAAAACTACTTCACTTTTTTCTCGGTATGCCTCTTCCTGTACTTCTTATTCAATGATCGCTGGTGCGATCTACTTAACTAATTGCCGCAAAACAATTAAGAATACATTCAACCTGCTTCGATACTTGATACTCGGTTTCCCGTCCATATCTTTCGCACATACTTTGTCCCGTCGTCGCGCGTCGTGCGTCGGTCACCGCGTCGGCTATAGCTATAGCTATAGAGTCGAATCATAATAAAAAAAGTATTCATATTTCTATTGTCACACTTTGTGCATAGGATATTCATATAGTTCAACCGGCACCTTCAGCGCACGAAATAAAAGATAAACAAAAATACTCATTCACATGACACTTTTAGTGCACGAGTATTTTTGTATTTCCAAGTGTCGTTGATTTTTGAAGCAAATGCTGATTGTGCATTTGGGTATATCGATAGAACGTTATCGATTATCGAAGTATGGTTGGATGTATAAGAAGGCAATTAATTTTGTGTATAAATAGGAATGGTGAAAGTATAATAAAGCACTTAAAACTCTGAAGCCAACCAAGTCGATTCTTTTACTAAGCAACTCGCTGGAGGTTCGACTAAGTTAAATTCAGTACTTCAGACGCCCTACAGAGCTATCCGCTTTTGAGTTAAGGTATAGTTGGCTACTCGCCGGACCAAGTCTGCTCTACGGAACCAACAGATACGCTGAACCTCCACGACTCACAAATCACAATCAGAGGGGTATAAACATTACAGGCATGTTGCAAGACGCATGTTGCATGATGCAACATGCCTGTAATGTTTGTACCCCTCTGATTGTGAGTCGTGGAGGTTCAGCGTATCTGTTGGTTCCGTAGAGCAGATATGTTGCATGCAACATGCAACATGAAACATGCATCATACAACATGCCATGCAACATGCCATGCAACATGCGTCATGCAACATGCCCCATGTCCGATGCCACATGCCACACAATGCCACTCAATGCCTTTTGCAACATGCTACAGACAAAGTACCAAAACATGTGCTTTTATAAGTACAAGTATTAAGTACTTTAGTCAAAAGACTAAAACCAAAACCAGGCCAGTTCTGAAACTTTCATCTGACTAAGAAAGACTAAGACCAGTTAAAAAATACTGCAGTTAATTAACTTTTAGTCAATTAACTGCTTTTATTAACTGCACAGTTAAAATATAAGTACTGACTGCTGACTGCTTTTTTTTGCAGTTAAAGTACGCACCCACAGTATTAACTTGCAGTTAATTGTTAAGTTAATTAACTGCGACTCAACTGACTGCATTACCAAAGTACTGCAGTCTTTTACAACTCTGGTGCTGTGTACTTCCAAAAATACCTGACATTTGGTAAAGTAAGACCGATAAAAGGAAAAAGATGATTTATAATACTTGTGTACAATAGTACAATACCGCTGACTTTTTCACATGACTTCACTGTATACTACTTTTCGTTGGACTTTGCCATTAGTTTCCGACAACGTCCGCTTATAATGGTTAGCAAATAATTCTCCTAGCCTAAAGGTTATGGTATTTTTCAGGAGAAACAGAATTTTAATTTGGCTGTGCTTTTTAAATGAATGAACATGACATATCCAATGAAACAAAATTAACTCATTTCGGTGCTCATCTACCTGATTATATTCAGAAAAAAAAAAAACAACTTACCCATATCATGAAATTCCATAATTTCTCCTTCACTTGAAATCATTCCCAATACTGTCTTAAAGTCCATTGAATTCTTTGAAAATTTTAGAGATGTTATGTTGTCGTACATCTAATAAAATTAAATAAAAAAATAAGCAATTGTAGTGTAAATGATTAGTGTGCAAAATTTTAAACAAATGAATGGCGCAAAATTTTAAATCAGTTTGAACGATGCTAAGTATGTTTCATTATTTAGTGTTAACTTGTTTTATTATTTTGCATGTTAATTTTGTAGAAAAACTCAATCTACCTTTATTATGTGATCTTGTACCACTGTTGGGTCACTACTGCCAAGTATAGACAAGAGTTCATCTGTGGATATAAAATAAAATCTTGGAAATATTCTACGTTTGGATTCTAAATAATCCTTGAGTGATTTTTGACAATTTTCCAAGCCAGAATTTAGAGTTTGAAATTCAGCCAAACAGCCAGCAGTAGTACAAACTTTAATTACTAGAGGATTTTTAGCTACATACACCATAATCTGAAAGAAAAATCAAATTCCTTTATATTTTGCTATTTAAAATACTTTATAGATAGAATAAGAACGGCTGTGTGCTTAGCACAACTTTTTCAGATACTGAAAAAGTAAGTATGCAGTCAATTGCAGCTTTTTTTAGTAAATTAGTTGTGGAAAAAAATGAATAGCTCTATTATTGTTAAGGAAATGGTATGTTGCTATAAGTTGATATTAGTTAGCAGAAAATTTTGAAAAACTAATTTGATAGAAGTGAAATTCCTATGTTACAAGGCCAACCCCACAGAGGAAAATCAGAAAAAATTCAAACAAGCTAGGACATGCGGGGATCAACGAGATTGGGCGGTGACTTTCAACTAAACTTCTGACCTTGTTTGGCTTTGAGAATTGTCGAATAAACGCAGAATCAAATGTCTACTAATATGTACATATATAAAATTCTCGTGTCACAATGTTCGTTCCCATACTCCTCCGAAACGACTTGACCGATTGTTATTAAATTTTGTATGCATATTCAATAAGTCTGAGAACCGGCTACTATCTATTTTTCAAAACCCTTAATTGATAATTTTTTTGAATAAATTTTTTTTATTTTTTTATTATGTGGCATTACAAAATATGAACATACAACCCTTTTCTATCACCAATCCCCGCGTTTTAATAGTCATTTTAACAATTACTCTAATATCAAATATATTCTCAAGTAACTTTAATATTTATTTATTAATAACTAATATTATTGAATATAATTAATTATTAATAACGAGTAAAGTTATTATTATTGCGCGTAATTCACACGATCAGTTAATTAAGTGATTTACATAGCATTGTAGCATGAGCCGTATATTGAATATATTATGCTTATTCAAAAGTGGTAATTGGTGCTTTGGACAAAGAATGTCATACTCATTATTGTCATGCTTTGAAATTCAAAAATGAACCAGCCGGGATGTGTTACGCGTCGGGGAAGGTGCAACTACCTGAAATTGAAACACCACCGGAACCATTGAACGGTTT